>JAECMU010126796.1:0-13846 GCA_016106625.1 Dracogyra subfuscus
AGACCGACCGCGCATCAGGCGGGCACTGTACCACTGGGCCACGCTGCCCGCTTTGTTATCGACCATGACATAATAATAAATTGGTTTTGCTACATTTTTTAAACACTTGATTTTCAGACTTTAGATGTGTATGAACCAATTGTATCATCACTCGGATAAATGAAGAGAGATTTAACTTTTACATGAGATATAGATTTATTTTATAACATTATACCAGTGTTATGTTGTTGTTGTTGTTTCTTCATTTTGTCGAAATGTAAAAATAACAGCTGAAAGTAGAACATTCCTAAGCAACGCATCAAAAAATAAAAATATTTATATATCTATAAAAAATGTAATGTTCAAAGTTAATATAAACAGTAACTTAAAAACAGAAACCTGTTTCTATACATATATTATACAGTAGATTTAACAACTATTGTTAAATCAGATTTTATTAATTTCAACTTTTTCCGTGCTTAGATCCAATTAAGGTTCAAACATGCTCTCCTGGGCACATACATCAGCTATTTGGGCTGTCTGTCCAGGACAGTGGGTTAGTTGTTAGTGGTTAGTGAGAAAGAAGATGAGTCGTTAAAACTCCCTTTATGTGGGAGCCGATATCGGGCTGCGAACCCTGTACTACCAGCCTCATTTCCGATGACTTAACCACAACACCACCGAGGCCAATTCGATCATAATCTGGCAAATAAATACGTTTTAGCAGCGTTTACACAAATCTTTCTCTTTGTTTAACCTTAAAGACAATTATTAAACCTTAAATCTACTTATTATATTTCCCCCTTTTCATTCTATCATATTATTATCCGCAACTAACATTCTTATGCAACACCGTTTCACTTTCGCCATTTACAAGTGCGCATGAGTAAGTGCCGTGCATCCATCCATAATTCATGGGCGAGTTGTCCCATCAATGCGATATTTAGATGCAAT
The DNA here is from genome assembly GCA_016106625.1 of Dracogyra subfuscus. Lineage (NCBI taxonomy): Eukaryota > Metazoa > Mollusca > Gastropoda > Neomphalida > Peltospiridae > Dracogyra > Dracogyra subfuscus. Next base: position 934 of record JAECMU010126796.1, read on the forward strand.
TTTGTCAAATTCGGCCTCTTGCTTCTCAATGCATGAGATACTTAATGCATCGACAATCAAGTTTAGACATCTTTTCTCCGGCGTTGGCAGCCGGGGACTGGAAGTTAAATGAAGAGTAAAGTTGGACTGTTTGTATCTCGACACCAGCTCACTGGCTCGCTCAGTACGATAGAGATCGGGTTCATTAAAAGTAATGACTGGGAATCACAACGTGATGGGAAGACCACTCGGGCGGAACCAGGTTTAGTACATTATTTGCGCGTCTTATGAGATATTTTCCGCCAAATCGCGCGAACATTTTCGCGTCAGCGGTGAAAGGTGACCGCATCATCGTCAAGCGCGCACGCCATCGACCTTTACGGATGGTTTTCTTTTTCGGTGTATAAGAAAAAACCCCAGTTATTTTAAAGGGACATATCCTAATTTCGACCCATGAACATTAACACTAGGTTTAGTTAGTCTACACATTTGGATAAGTTACAATTGAGTGAAACATGAGTCTGTGACTTTGAAATGGCAAATACCCTCTAAAAATTGACAAAAGCTCGATTCCATAACTGTTACTTCTCAGATGCATGTGCGTTTTCAAAAATATGAAAAATGGATTTTGTGATATTAAAAATACCAGGATGACCAAAAACACTTCGAATGAACGGAAATGGATAATCTCAACAATAAACTATGATTTAAGTTCTCAAAAAAGGGCTCTAATAGTAAAAAATGTCTTAGTGTTTCAAAACTAGGGTATGTCCCTTTAATCAATTTGTAATGGAAATGGGGCAAAAGGGTCTTACGATTCTACATTTGTTGGTTGAAGAACTATTTTGGCTGAATTTACGAAACCTGGATTTTTTCTTAAATACAGGTGTTTAACCATTGTAAATGTACTTAGTTACACGCGTGTAAGTTAAACAAAAACACGCTTTGTAAATTCGGGCCTTTATTTTTATGATATACTGGTCATATTAATTTAAATAATTATTTTAATCTATTGTTCATATTTATGTATTAAACAGTTTGTGTCTTACTATCTTCTCGAAGTTTCTCCTGGAATCTTTCTTGTACACTTTGTAGGCTTTTTGCATAAATTATGAAGTATATTCATAAAGATAGTGTTTTAGTTTTAAATAATTTAACTGAGCAAAATTGGCTAAAATAGATTTGTCCAAATAGTGTCACGGACACAAGCTAGTGCGCACTGTTGTGTATTTAATAATAATAACGAGCGAGTGAAGGGTAGGTATACCTATGTGAAAGTCACACTCTTGTTTACTTAAAGGGATAGACCTTAGTTTTTAAACATTAATGCAGATTGTTCTTTATGATCACTGAAATCAAACATTGTTTACATTATGTTGTTTACATTATCCATTTCCATAGAACCGAAGTGTTTGTGGTCATCCTGTTGTTTATAATATTACAAAATGGATATTTCATATTTTTAAAACTGCACGTGCGTCAGAAGTAGCGGTTATTGATTCGAGTTCTAGTCTATTTTTAGGGATATTTTTTAATTTAACGTCACAGACTCTTGTTTCACTCTGTTGTAACTTTAATCCATATGTGTTATAGGTTTGTAGATTAACTAAACTTAGTGTCCATTTTTACGAGTTGAAACTAGGGTATGCGCCTTTAAGAGAATTTACTATAACATAATACACTCATACATAGTATGATGAATAGCAGTATGATATTATTAACTTTATACTTCTGATAACAGCGTGATTTTCACACAGAGATTCCACCACCTCACTCATTAACAGTGGCCTAAGATACGCAACAGTAAAGTAAAATTAAAGTTTGTTTTATTTAACGACGCCACTAGAGCACATTGATATTTTTTTTATCTATCATCGGCTGTTGGACGTCAAACATATGGTCATTCTGACACTGGTTTCTTTAGAGGAAACCGCTGTCGCCACATAGGTTACTCTTTTATGACAGGCAACAAGGGATCTTTTAGTTGCGCTTCCCACAGGCAGGATGGCACAAACCATGTCCTTTGTTGAACCAGTTATGGATCACTGGTCGATGCAAGTGGTTTACACCTACCTATTGAGCCTTGCGGAGCACTTACGCAGTGTTTGGAGTCGGTATCTGGATTAAAAATTACATTCCTTGACTGGGATCCTAACCCAGTACCTACCAGCCTGTAGACCGATGGCCTAACCACGACGCCACCGAGGCCGGTATACGCCAACAGATGACACATGACATATTTTGCGGACCTCCATTTATTGTCATAACATATTGAACTCATAAAATACACTTTATTTACTTTAAACTTTGACGTTCATATATTAAAGGAAATTAAAAGTTTATACATTGACTGATTTACTTTCTTTTTTTCTTCCAGAACCAAATGGAAGAGACAGACGGCCGTGGGTCTGGAACTGCTGGCCGAGGCTGGGAACTACGCGGCGGTTCAGAGGATGCTCCAAACAAACCCCTACTGGTCGGCGTACCACCCCCACACGTCCGGCCTCCTCTCCAACATAGACGCTCTGTACTACCGCCATGGCACTGGACCACTTCCGGTGAGCCGGCCGATCATTCCGCGCATGCTCATTCATGGACTACAGCAACATGTGAATCATCTGCCGGCGCCTCATTGATGGTGGACGGTTTAATACCCATGGTCTCATTATATACATATAGTGTGATATTTTAAAGTGCTGCTGCCAAGAATGTTTTTTTTCTCTCTCTCCCTCGATCTCCTAATGAAGACTAGACTTTGTGGTTTCATGAGAAATGACTAGTCATCATTAAGTTTTGTTTCAGTCCATAGATCAACAGCATTTAATATATAAATTAATCTGTTTTATTGAGCAGAAAACTGGAGAAGTAAGAACATAAATGTGTCCACGAATGCTATATTTCAAAGTTTGTAAGATAGACACGTGGCAAAAGACTATCTTTAAGAACAGGAAGTGTTAGAGAGAAGTGTGATATGACAACTGTGTTCCCATGCAAACTGTCAGGTGATGAAAAGGCAAGCCAGATGCCTATTCCGTGTCCATGAATGCAATATTATAACATATATGACCACTTGTGGACTAGAAAGTGATGAGAAATCATTACAGATGATTAATATGTGCCCATGCATGCAATGCTTTAACTTTGAAGGCCATGTTTGAACTAGGAAGATATGAAAAGATGTGTCACATGACAATTGAATATTCAAGGCCATTTGTGGTAATGCAAAGAGATGAAGAGAACTGTGTTTCCTGTATGACAAGTTTGAACCTTTGTGGAATGGACATCCTCGTCAAATGATATTTTCGTGTGATATAAGTGGACCAGATAGTACTTCTCATAACATTTATAATTTAAATTGTTATTTTGACTTCAATCTTATACAGTCTTCCTTAATACACGTAACAGAGCTATATATTGTGCCTGTGTCAGCGATTCAAATGGTGTGAGACAAGAGGTCCAAACTCAAAAGTCGACCAATCCGGTTCGGGAGATTATGTTTTAATTATCGCAGCACGCGGTCTCATTAAGGTGTAGTCTTAGTGAAATTGTAAGCGTTTTAGGTCTATCCCGCTAACAAACAAAGACAAATATAAATTATTTGAGGAAAAACAAAACAATCGGACAAACAATGGAAGCCTGTCCTCATGGAATCGCCGTTCTGTGTTGTTCATTCCATTTCATTGATTTCATTGACAGTGCTTTTATGGTATAATGTTTTAAATTATATATAATCTGTAAATACATGTAATATTTAGTGATGCCCAGTAATTATATAGAGCACCTATCTGAACTCTGAGTAGTCGAAGGAGTTATTCACTCTGGTGTGTTATGTCCAGGTAATGCATTCACAAGGAAGAGTAACACCAAACAATTGTCATCTCTCATACTCATATATATTGGCATACGAATGGTGTGTTGTTGTTGTTTTTTGTTGGGGGGGGGGGTGTTTGGGGGGATTAATGCGTATGGAAATAGTGTATTCAATTCCAGAACAAATTTCATAAATGTATATTACTTCTTTAAAAAAATAGTAATATCAGAGCTGCATTGATCACGTCGATGCTTTTAAAGCACAAGCTTTCAAGTCTTTATAACCATTTACTCAAATTCGTGCTATAACAATACTATTGCTGTGTCACCAGACGTAAAGATAGATAATAACACACTTCTATTATGTGTAACTCCATATTCCAAACAGTGTGAATAACAGTGTTTAATGATTCGTGTTAAAGCTACATCTCATATATATATTAGTGATTAGGGAATTGGTTTTAAAAATGAGCTAACAGTAGCCTGTCAAATAGAGATTGAACTGAACAAAATATTGACTTGTGTCAAAAGAACGAAAATGTATATTTTATGTGTCTTTCGCGATCTGATAAATAGACAATTGGCGACTCCACGGCAAATGTAATAGTCATGCTGATGTCTAATTCTCTCGAGGGTAGAAGGGTTTCAGCGGACCTTCAAAGGAAAACAATATGTGTTTGACGACATGTGGGTATACTTTTTAAATTTATTATCCTGGCAAGAACTGATGACTAGACATTTAAAAAATATATTTTAGGCCGCTGACGAAAAAATGTACCTTTGTTGGATGAAACTACCTTTACCTTTTATATGATCAGCAAAATGAGATTGACCGTTGGTCTTACAACGTAGACCATGCGATGATAAAATATAATAATACAAAAAACTAATTTAATAATAGCAAGAAGTTAAGTATTATTCACTGTATTATTTAAATAATAACTACTTTATTTTTGGTGTATATATATTCTGGGCTACAAAGTTATAGGTGACATAGCAAACAATACAGGTTTTTACTCGTGTGTAAAACGGTAAATTTATAAAACTTCATTTATTTTTAGCATTATATATTATATTGTAACATAATTTTCAGTTACATTTGACTATAGTTCATTTGCGTGAAAATTAAATTTCTAAGTGGCATATAACTCTATTATGAATAATGTTAAAACTCATATTAAGACATATTACTGAGTTTCAAACTCATACCAACTCAAAAAACAATTCTAAATATGTCTATGTAAATAATTAAAATAAATGTCTTGATAAATTACCATCAAATTATACAGATTAATTTTATGTTTAATACAAGGACGCAGACAAAACGTTAGCTGCATTGTTATCTCACTAATCCATAATGCAGTACACAGAGATTAAAGGTAGAACCACCAGTGCTATGTTGGCCGTTCCGCCCGTGGTCTTTATATCTCTAATGTAAAATGTAAAGAAATTTGTTTTATTTGCACGGAAAGTTGTTCAAATTTTTTTATTACAGATGATGTGGTTTTAAAACGTAATAATATGTTTTTTATATATCAATTTAAACTTTATTTATTTTAGTTTTATGTCAGTTCATCGGTTCCCTTTTGACTCAAACGGACTATAAGGAAGAAGAAAAAAAACCTTGTTTTTGCATAAAGTATTTCTCATTGTCGGTTAACATTAAATTTCATGATAACACACACCCAGCTGCGCAGAACTGGTTGGAACGGACAAATCCAAAGTGGTCACTGATAAGGATCGCTCCTATAATGTATCGAAACTAGCAGTCGATAAGCACTGATACAAATAAATCAACCATATTCACATGCTATAACCTAATCGAAGCGTAACAATTAGTACTTACGAGGTAATGCTAATAGTAGCCGTTATAAATACTCAGTTCGTCTGTCCCGATCTATATAATATATAACCGACATTAAATTTTGTGGGAGGTACCTGAACTTTCAGTGGATATAGGCACGTAAATAGAGTTTTGTTTCGCTACCCAATTTACTGTGTGCCCAGACTGGGATAAAACGTGGGGGGTTTTAAATATTTTTCTAAATTACCAAAGTTTGTTTTGTTTAACAACGCCACTAGAGCACATTGATTTATTAATCGTCGGCTATTGGGTGTCAAACATTTGGTTATTTTGACATGTAGTCATTAGAGAAGAAACGCGCTACATTTTTCATTACTAGCAAGGGGTCTTTAATATGCACCAACCCACATACATGATAACACATACCACGTCCTTTTATATACCAGTCGTGGTGCACTGGCTGGAACGAGAAATAGCCCAATGAGCCCATCGACGGGGATTGACCCTAAACCGACCAAGCATCAAGTGAGTGCTTTAACCACTGGGCTACATCCCGCCCTTCTTAATGACCAATCCATATCGACATTTATTTTGTACAATACTGGTATATGTAATTAATATATACAGACTTATATGTGTACTTCTGTTAAAGGGAATTTCCCGAGCTTGCAGATATGTCCGACTAATAAAATATTTCTACGATTAAAATTACATAGTAAATATATTTTCTTGTTTAGAATATCAATATCTGTATATTTAATGTGTTTTCAGTCGTATTAAAATTTGTAAGAATATATTTCAGGAAATAAAATAAAATTAAATCTACTACAAATACTAGAACAATTAGAAACACTTTTTATATACAGCCACTAATATTTTATGCAGAAAAATATATTTAATATGTAATTACAATCGTTAAAAAGTCTTTGTTAGTCGATAACACCTTAAACATTGCATCAAACTCAGGAATGTCCCTTTAATTTCCTATGATCCATTAATACTGATTTTAAAACTATTTAAAATTTTTTATTTTTTGTTGTTGTTGTTCCAAACACCTACATTTTAGCACATTTTAAAAGACTTATTATGTATTATTTGACATTTGTATTGTTTCTATATGTTGCATTTTGTCCCAAACCTAAAGCCTGGGCAAATAGTGCAACTGACTATTAATTCTAAGATTATTTCTCTACGAGAAACTATGAAAACCAAAATAGCTTTAGTGTATTTTACGACTGATGTGGCATAAATACATGTATATAATAATGTTATACATGCCCATTGAAAAACGTCAATGTCTGTTGTCTATTCATGTGAATAAAAAGTATTAAAATATTTCACAAATATATTCTTGTTGATTATTAATACGAAGAGTGTGATTTGTAGACGTCATTTGAAGATGTGTATGATATTGTGATAATGGTAACACGATTCTGGCTAAATCATATGTTATTATTATTATTTAATAATTACTTAAAAGAAGTCTTAATAAATATCACTATCAATATGTTATCCCACGTTCTTGGTCTTTCTAACATTTGTACTGGTTTTGCATATCAGTTATTTCGTACGGAAAAGCATGTACTTATATACACGTCATACAAGTTATAACTTGAATAATTAATGTTTCTGTACAGGTAATAACTTACACAAAATCACAACTTGTACAAAACATATATACTTTTGCACAACATATTTTACCTTCTAATATGTCTCGTATATTAGAAGGTACAACAGAGGACGATAAGAAACACATTACAGGTATAATACAACCGTTGATTTTCTAAGAAAGAAACTATAATTGAAATGTAATGGTAATCGTTAAAATAAAGTTCTCTTAGCCGGAAACATGTTACATGCAAAGTGAGGATTGATCCTCTATTTATTTATTCATTTATTTATTTACTATTTATTTATTTATTTTAAGTGTTTATGAGGGAAAAGGTCTACTTAACAATGTTGAGTTTAGCCAGTAGAGCACGAAACAACGCTTAATGAAATATTTGTTTTGTTTTTATTGTTGCATTTGGTGTGATTTTTGTAGTGGTTATAGATAGATTCATTCATTCATTCATTCATTCATTCATTCATTCATTCATTCATTCATTTTTTGTATTTGTTTTATTGATTTTTTTTATCTCACTGCCCCCTTTCCTTTCTCTCCTTTAAATTCCATTTCATTTCTTCCCGATCTGGCAACTGCTCCTATCTTTCAACTTCTTTCGTTGTTTTTTGTTCTTATTGATGTTTTTGGTAATGGTTATAGGTATACAAATTAATTAATTGATTTGGTTTTATTGTTTTTTAATATATTTATCTGTCTGTCTGTCTGTCTGTCTGTCTCTCTCTCTCTGTCTCTCTCTCTCTCTCTCTCTCTCTCTCTCTCTCTCTCTCTCTCTCTCTCTCTCTCTCTCTCTTTCTGTAAACTACATGAGTTACCAGATTTTAAAGCTATCAAACCATTAGCGAATGTTAGTGTTTCTCGCTATCGCTGAACTCAGCCCAGGGTATTTTTTAGGAAATGACAACACATCCTGCTAACCATAACGCTACAGCTGTGCTGCGTTCAGCGAGACATAGCAAAAAACCAACAACCGTTTCATGATAATCCAAATGACATAATCATCTAGCTTGCGAACATTTGCATCACTCGTTGACGCTGAACGCAAACATGGTTATATCGATTGATAACTAATTACTGATTTACAATAACACACGAATTGTACTGACAAATAAGCTATAAGTTATTTAATCAGTAATCACATTACAGCCTTGAGTTTTTTCGTGGATGTTTTAACAGGCCCTGACAGAATTAACCCTGTAGTTGTATCACAAATATTAAATAATAAAGCCAAACTGACCCCCGTTTTTGACACATTTTCTTAGAGAGCCCAAGAGAGTCGTGCTTGAACCTTCACTGAATGTAAACACGTGACAAATGGTTGATTGGTTTATTGATTGAGTTACCCTGTAGAATACATACATGGAAAATAGTTTTCACTGTAGTGTTAGAAAATTCTGTTCAAATTGTATTAGAACCAGATCGACAATCGAGAAGGATCTGCATAGTTAAAGCGACAGACCCTAGTTTTTAAACTCTAACAATGTTTTACTATTAGAGCCGTTTTTGATAACTGAAATCGGACATTTAATTAAATTTGATTGTTTAAATAATTCATGTCTGTACATCCGAAGTGTTTCCTATCATCCTGGTGTTTTTAATATCACAAAATATGTTTGTCATATTTTAAAACCCCCAGCACGTGCGTTTGAATACCAACGGTTACAGAGTCGAGTTCTGGTCTTTTTTAATGGTATTTCGCAGTTTCAACATCACAGACTTCTGTTTCACTCTGTTGTAATTTTATCCAAATGTCTTACAGTTTTGTAGATTAACTAAATTTAGTGTCTATTTTACCGGTTAAAACTAGGGTCTGCGACTTTAAGACATGTTCAACGGTTAAAGGGACATTCCTGAGTTTGCTGCATTTTTTAAGATGTTATCGACTAACCTTTTAACGATTGTAATTACATATTAAATATATTTTTGCACAAAATATTAGTGTCTGTATATTAAACGTGTTTTGGTCGTTCGAATATTTGACCTAGGTTAAATTTCATTTTATTTCCTAAAATGTTGTTTTTGTCATACTTTCGAACTTATTTGAAGACAAAATCCAGTTTGTGTTTTTTACAAATATTAAGAAGACCAGAAAAACATTGAATATACAGACAATGATATTCTAAGCCAGAAGATATATGTCAAATGTAACTTTAATCGAAGAAATATTTTATTAGTCGGAGCAAACTCAGGAATGTCCCTTTAACTAATTTATTTCACGTCGTTGACGGAGTTGTTGATGCAGATGTGGTGTTTCAAAACGTTACGGGACACAGAATAAGATCGTGTTAAGAGTTATGTAATATTTAAAAAAAAAAACGTATAAGTTATTTTTCGTTTCGTTTTTAAATTAATATTAATGTATTTTTAATGAAACAAAAACCCACTCAGGTTGGCTTGGTGTTTGGGAATTGGGAGGTAAGGTGTAATTGGTGCCAGCGTAACAACTTTATTGGGGTAACAACTCTACAATTAAGAAAATGTCCATGGCAAGAAATAAAAAAAATCAAACAAATCCAACAACAAAACACAAAAACAACATTTCGTATATAACAAAATATAGTCTACACCGAAAACGTGACGTGGAGAATTCAAAACGTCGTGAAAATCTGCACGGTATACCCGGTAGTCGTAGGTAATTGCAAGGGTTTGTGTAAAATGTGCAATTTTGCGTTAAAGGCATACTGTCACAGCCCACTGACCTATTTAATGGCCTGACAAAGTATTACCTGAAAACAATAATTCCATTTGTCAATAAATGTACTTAATTCAACCATCTTCATAACTACCATACTCCATTTATTAATGATATGTTGTAAAAATAATTGAATTATGGCAATGGTCTATAATCCAAAAACTAAAACTGCCGAGAGGGTTGGAATGGATTTCACTCTGTCATGGTTCAGTTAAAGTGGTGCAATAGCTAGATTTGGTTTCCAACAATTAATATGATTTGTATTCATTTTCCCAATTAAAAAAAATAAGGTCCTTAAATCCGTGACAGTATGCCTTTAAGAACCTGTTGATTGTCCAGGCTACGAATTACCCAGCTGTTACAGTTTGGTATTTATATTGACTTTAGAAAATGTTGCTATTTAATAGCAAAATTATTAGAAATTTAATTTATAATTGTTTTAGTTTTATACATTTTTCTTTCTTGTTTTGGGGTTTGTTTTGTTTCTTCTTCTTCTTCTTCTAAAATACACCGGTAGTCAAACATCGTTATCTCAAACTATGTTATATTGTTAGCGCAGGGTATCTGGTGATTACACATATTGAAATAATGGATAATTTTCACTAACTACTTGTTTGTCTCGATCCATCTTTATCACTAGGTGTTTGTGAGAATAATGCTAGTCTATAACTATCAAATGTTACAGCAGAGTAGACCAACTCAACAGTTGCGCTGAATTTCTCACATTCGCAGCCAATGACGGGTGCGCTCAGATTAACAACTACTATGTCGTGGGAGTTGTATACGACGAGAATCGAGTTGTAGTTGTACCCAAACTAGAAATTAGACAGTCGTAGAAGGTAGAATTCATGAGTTGGCCTACTCCGTCGTGACAGTTGGTAATCTCTTCCTAACTTCATTGCCAATCCCGTCAAATGTAACGTTATGGTTTTATATGGATTTATGCTGTTGAAACTAATACAAGAAATCAGATCTATTGATATTTTCGTCATACTATGCGGTCGTTGGTGGATATGGTTACAACAAAACTGACAGGGTAACAGTTCTTGCCTCAAAATGACACCGTGGTTTCCAATCGCTCCATCAGAACTGGACGAAGATAGTCATGCTTGTGAACATAGCTAAGTTTGCGAACAAAGCTAAATGAAACCTGTGAACGACATTTGATATATTAATGTATTACCCATGTGGGCAGTGAGATGCGGGGAAAGATAGCTTCATGACGTCAGTTTGGTGACATCATCAGTTTCCTCAACTGTTGTCTCTCGTTTATGAGATTTTACTAAACATTTAGCTCCACCAGTGTTCGATTTTTGTTGAAATCGTTTAAGCAATTTCTTCTTGTTAACAATTAAACATGCTCTAAACTAATTTCTTTGTAGTTCATTCACTTCCCACTAAAAACATCAGTTCATTAATTACGAATGCGACCTCTCTTGCTTACATTTGATTTGTGTACCTAAAGATAGCTTTTGATGTCATTGCTTTTCATTCGTGACGGCATCAGTTTCCTCAGACTTTTATGTCTTGTATATTATATAGTTTGTGTCATGAAAGTAGTTTAAAGTTTACGTTTCTCAGCAATTTACACTATTTTCAAGTTTAAGTTTCTAAACTATTTACCTCGTGAAATTGATGTCCGTCACGAGCAATTCGTAAGTTATTGTCTGTATATTTTGCGATCGTTAGTGAATACAGTGAATATCCTAGAACTACAAGACCTGGCAGGGTGGCAGTTCTAGCCCCAAAATAACACCGCGGTTTCCAGAAGCATCACCAGAACGGGATGAAAGATAATCTTCTTTGTGAACAAAGCTAAATGAACCCAATAAACGAAATAAATTCATATATTTGTCAAACATGCCATAGTTAAACAGAAACCTGGCAAGGTGGCTCTTAAAATAACACCATGGTTTTTCAAACTCATCATAAGAACGGGATGAAACAAGATTTTGTTTGTGAACAAAGTTAAATGAAACCAATGGACGAAATTTGATATATTAATATATTTTGCGATCGTTGGTTAATATAGTGAATATGCTATGGCTACAAAACCTGGCAGGGTGGCAGTTCAGGCCCCAAAATAACACCGTGGTTTCCAAAAGCATCATCAGAACGGGATGAAAGATGATCTTGTTTGTGAACAAAGCCAGGGAGATCCATATCGTAGGAGAATCTATTACAGCAACTTTGGGATTACTGGCAACTTGCAAAGAAGTCACGTTCTTGAGACCTTACACTAACACGCCGTGAAAGGGGGAATCAGCCCAAGTTGGCAAAGAAGAATGAGATCTCGGGTGTTTAAATCAGATTTAGGCAATCGTCGCCGCTCTTAAATCTAAATGCTAATTCAATTGCTTAAACGCTCGTGTCTTCTTGCTAGAAAGCTTCCTCTTTGTTTCTCCTTTGTCATTGGCCTCAAAAGATTTTTTTTCTCTATTTAAACTGGATTGATTACTTAATTGACATTGGATTTATTGGGCAAATTATGAACCTTTTTAGAGTATTCAGAGGTGGGAACTGACGGAGCCGTTCGACTACAGCTTCGGTAAATTTGATTTCGCAAAAGAAAAAGATCATGTACGAGAGCATTGTGTTTCTTGAATGACAAACTCGTGTGTTGATTGGATAATTTACTCAATTTGCTTCAGAAAACGCGTCTGAGAAGAAACCGGAAAAACTAATATCCATCTCAATACAAAACTAACGATTACCCTTGTTGCTTTGATTATTGCATTCGGTTGGGAATCGGAGCGACCGGGCAAACCCGCTACAGTGTAATGGGCACGGTTATTGCAGAAATTGCCACTCAATCGAATTCTGTCCTTCTCTTTACTCGATCTCGTTATGAAGTAATTGAAAGGATATAGGCGTGTTTGTAACTAATGCGTATTTATACAGAGGAACGTGGCATTGAATTAATGAGGGCACCACAGAATATCAGACAAAACTAATCTTTTGTGCTCTCATCGTCCTGTCAGTGTCATTACTGCCGCTAGATGTC
>JAECMU010126813.1:1729-17494 GCA_016106625.1 Dracogyra subfuscus
TGGGGGGGGGGGAATATTTTAGAAAGAAATTCAAATAATAAACAATATAATATTGTTTACAGACTACTATAGTATATTTACATAATAATTTCGGTCCACGTATATAAATTATAATAAGAATAATCATTTTTTGTCTAAAAAGTTCAATAACAAAGGCGCGAGCTTCGTAGGTTTTACTTCATATTATTATCTGTAGGTCTATAGTGGAGTAAAATACTGGTCAATATAATGTGACAGAACACAACTAGTAGCACACATATTAGAATTTAGAAGAGAAACCAGGAATGATGTCTACTTTGCAATCAGGTCGTTTCGTAAACATACAGTTTCGTACCATACCAGTTCGTTTTTTTTTTTTTTTGGTTTGTTTAACGACGCACTCAACACATTTTAATTACGGTTATATCGGCGTCGGACATATGGTTATGTCGAGAAAAAACCCCAGTGGTCAGCTGACGGAGATCGATCCTAGACCGACCGCGCATCAGGCGGGCACTCTAATACCAGTTCGTAACCAAATACCAAAACTATACCAAAAATGATAAAAAAAACAATAACATAATAATAAAATATTTGAAGAATTTTTTTTAGAGAGTACGAAACATGTAGGCCTACACACCCATTTTACAAAATAAGATCGTCTGCTTAAAAAAACTGTTGGGTCGTAATTGGGGAACAGTTTGATATATCATATATCATACCCTGGCTTTTTGGTTACGAAACGGTATGCTTCAGTGATGCACAGCATATAATTGCTCATTTAATGCTTATAAAAGATACTGACTAACTGAGTGATTATCATTATTACAACTTTTTTTTTACTAAATGTTTGTAATATAACATTATAATTGTGTATTAATTTTTATATGTTAGGTGTAATGTATGACATTATTTAATTGGTTATGAACTGGTATGCTAGTGGTTACGAAACAGTACGGTACGAACTGTTTTGGGTACGAAACGTCTAGAAACTAAGAAAGCTCTATTTTCAACTTTCGTTACTTTTTACTTTTAGAGTTTGGCTCAATTATTTATTCATGGACATTGAAATAATCAGACACACAAACTATCCATGCCCTGTAATTATCCGAATACTTAATCGTAATATTTTCACAGTAATTACAATGCAATCCTCTTCCAAAGCTTCTCTGGTCAGTTTAGGTGTTTTCCATAACAAAATTTCCCCCGTTTTAAGTTCACCGCCTACCAAAAAGTTAACCGGAAGCATGTGTTTCTCCTGTCGACTGGTTCTTTTATCTGGATCGCTTTAAAGAAAACCAGTTGATAAAATGTGGACATGTGAGGTTTTCGTACCCGTCATTTAAACACTTATTGACATCGTAATCAAACCAATTAACATAATGGCAGGTGGTGGGTCATCAAAGTCAGGGTTGTCCTGTGCATCAAAGCTTTCCAAAAATACTCTTCAAATGAAGGTAAATAGGCTATTTAGGGTACCAGACGTTTCGCCCCCATGCTAGTTCGCCCCCAGTCAGTTCGCCCCCGCAAAGGTACATCATAAATATAATCCCTCAATAGAATAAGGCTTATTAGAAGACATTCCCATTCTGAAGCTCAACGCAGTAACTGAGTAAGACGTGTTTGTTTCGCTTGTGCACACACTCAGTGACGTGCTTTTCAAAGTTTTGCTAATCGGAAAGAGTAGCCCATGAAGTGGCAACGGCAGGTTTCCTCTCAAAATCTGTATGGACCTTGCTTACCATATGTCTGATGCCATATAACTGTAAATAAAATGTGTTGAGTGCATTGTTAAATAAAGCATTTCTTTCTTTTCCGAAGTTTTGTGTGCTCAACTTTGGGATCTATAATGTCAGCAAAATTAAGTTTTCAACTGGGATGTATGCAGCCATTAGAAATGATTTAATGCTGGAACGCTTCTCGTTTCGACAGCCTGCATCACCAGGTTGGATTCTTTTTAGCGAGATTCCTTGCCTCCACGTTATTTCTCCGGCTGACTGTGTCGACTAGTTTTTTTGTGAAAAAAATAAAAATGTTTTTTTTACATTGTAGTATTTTTAGTATGCTAAGAATACCCAATAATTTACGCGAACGGGCGATTGGCATGCTTGATGCTGGCATGTCAACGGAAGACATTGCAAGGCATGTTGGGAGTTCTAGTCGAGCGATACAAAATCTTCGAATAAGATTTCGAACGACAGGAAGCACCAACGACTTGCCATGTTGTGGACGTCAGCGTGTTACAACATGTGGTTAAGACCGCTATATCATGAACACGCATTTGCGCAATCGGTTCCAGACTGCCACTGCTATACTGCTGCTAACACACCTGGGCTTCATAATATTAATAACCGAATCGGTGGGAAAACTGTTCGTAATCATCTATGGGAGAACGGTTCACATGCACGACGTCCTTACGTCGGATGCATTTTAACGCAACGTCATCGTCTTAATTGGGCATGTGTACACACTCGTTGGATACGGTGACACTGGAATACCAGGTTTTTTCTGGATGAATCCAGATTTTCTTTACAACGTGATAGCAGGTTTCGCATCTACCGTGGGAGAAATGAGCGCTATGCTGACTGTTGTGTTCTTGAACGAGATCGTTTTTGGGGTGGGGGTTCTGTCATGGTCTGGGCAGCCATTGCCCATGGTTATCGTTTACCACTAGTCGTCATTGATGGAAATGTTACTGCAATGACATTCTCAATCATCACATCATTCCTTTGTTCCATAACAATGCCAACATCTCGATTTTTTAGCATGATAATACCAATTCTCATACAGCTAGAAACACTGTAAATTTTCTTAAGACAAATAACATTGATTTCATTGATGACTGGCCCGCTAAAAGTCCTGATCTCAACCCCATCGCGCACATCTGGGATAGTCTGGACAGACGATTTAGGCGGCATCCCAATACACCCACTAACGTCAACAAGCTTCATCAAGCGCTCATTCAGGAATGGAACAATACATCATAGTGTAGTCAATTTTAAATTGTACAGTTTTTTCATTGGATGTATGCCATTGGTAACCTGATCATCACCTAGGGGCAGCCAGTCATATATCTTGAAATTGTTAACACGTGCATGTGCAGGGCTTGTAGAATTTTATAAAAATCCACTAGCTTTAGAATCATTGATTTTAAAAATGTACTAGCCATGATTAAAAATTCACTAGCCCTACTTTAAACAATTACAATTTTACTAATACTAGTAATAGTAATAATCGGATGTCACCTAAAAAGGATATACAGCTTAAAAATCCTTAGATTTGGGGTGGAAAGAGGGGCAGGATATTCATATTTACAAAATATGTAACTGCAGAATTTGACAAGGTTTTTTTTCTTCTTTTTTCCCACTAGCCGTCTGGGCTAGTTGTAGTAGGTATTTACTAGCCCAACACTAATTATCACTAGCCATGGGAGTGGGGCTACCATAATCTTGAAGCCCTGCATGTGTAAACAATTGTCACTATATTGTGTGTTATCAAAACATTAACAAATTATGTTCTCACCAACGTGTGTAAGAAACCAGCAGAAACTACAAATCTGATGTTAATTGTGCAAACTGGGCGTGAGAATGCAAATATAATGTCACAGAATTTAAAGCATAATGCAACTAGTATATATGCAGTATATATTTTTAAGGCAAAATCTGTCAGTTTATTTTTTCTGACTTTTATTTTCAGTTAACAGGGACAAATTAGAATTACCTTATACTGATTGTATGTACATGTAGTTGTAAGGGAAATCTTGACTTGTTTTTATAAAAGTCACATTATTTAGTGACCAAATGTTGCATGATTTGCCTTGTACATAAATATAAATAATCTAATGGCTTTTATTTTTGTTTAAGTTTATGCAAAGAAGTGTTCTTCGAATTGAGCAGCAGTTAAATGAAGATGAAAGTCGCCATGTAGTAGATGATGAACACTGGGTTTTGGACTTGCCACCAGCTCCACACAATATGTATGTATCCCCTTAGCTCTACAACCTTTGGTGTCTTTCTTTTCTTTGTTTTTTGAGGGGAGGGGCTGGACAGTAGCTCAGTGGTAAAATGCTCGCTTGATGCGTGGTCAGTTTAGGATTGATCCCCATCAATGGGCCCATTGGGCTATTTCTTGCTCCAGTCAGCGCACTATGACTGGTACATAGAGGTCGTGGTATGTGCTGTCCAGTCAATGGGATGATGCATATAAAAGATCCCTTGCTGTTAATCGAAAATGGTAGCTCATGAAGTGGCGACAGCATGTTTCTTCCCTCGATATCTGTGTGCCATAAATAAAATGTGTTAGAGTGCGTCCTTAAATAAAACATTTTCTTCCTTGCTTCTTCTTTTCTTTTCTCCACTTGTTTTTCTTCTTTTGCTGTTCCTAAGTTTATTAATTTAAATTTAATCAAGATAGCATACATGGACATTGCATATACCCTGTACCTTCATAAATGTGTATTCAGAAATTTCCATAAACCTAACAATACAATTTTAAAACAATCCGCTTGTTGTAAAACAATGTTCTTGCTGTCTGAAAATTACAGGATGTCTTTAAATTGATTCCTCCACTCATGTGATACCAAATCTCATATAGTTTTGTCGACAAAGGCTTTTTAAACATATACAAATTGACGTGCTTACCTGATCAAAACATGAAATATAATCTCTGGTTGTTTTATGTTACCTTGCAGAAACAAGTTTACCAAGGAACCATTGTATGCTGTTTGTGAACACCTCCAGTTTGGCAGGATGTCGTTTAAAGGTTTCAACCCAGAAGTAGAGGTACATGTACATCAGAATAAAACTTTTTATTAATGGCTAGAATTGTTAACAGAAGTTCAGCAGAGGGAAATTACTTGTTGTACTCAGGTTTTTAAAAAATATTTTTGAAATATTTGCCGAGGAGAGCCAAATCGGCTTTGTTTTGTTTTCTTTGTTAGATTCACAAGTTTGTTTTGTTTAACGACACCACTAGAGCACATTGATGTATTAATCATCGGCTATTGGATGTCAAACATTCGGTAATTGCGATATATAGTCTTAGAGAGGAGACCTGCTACATTTTTGTTGTTAGTAGCAAGGGATCTTTTATATGCAATATCCCACAGACAGAATATCCCACAGACAGAATAGCACATACCACAGCCTTTGATATACCAGTTGTGATGTACTGGCTGGAATGAGAAATAGCCCAATGGGACAACTGACTAGGACCGATCCTAGACGGACCGCACATCAGGTGAGTTCTTTACCACTGGGCTACATCTGTCCCTATTAGATTCACAAGTGAAATATCGACCAATTTCGGTTAATGAGCCATAAGGAGAGTGTTTTCTCTCATGTGTATAGAAAGTAAGTACAAGGCAGTGTTTTATTATCTACCATTTTAAAATGACCTGGGGCTCTGGTCCCCATCACTCTCCTCAGACTAGTTTAAGAAAGTAACTTTTACACATTGAATATACAGACACTGATATTCTAAACAAGAAAATATATTTAATATGTAAGTTTAATCCTAGAAATATTGTATTAGTCTGAAACATCTTACAATGCAGCAAACTCAGGAATGTCCCTTTAAAACCGTTTTGCATCTTTGGCTGTGTTTATTGCTGACTCGTTGCAAGTTTCGTTTCGTTTATTTTGTTTTCAGAAATTGATGAAATTGCACAATGCAGAGGCTGAGTTAAAAATATCAGAAGAAAAGGAAAAAGAGACGGAAGTGGATGAGAATGAGATGGCCAACAGGTATACTGTCATTTTAATTATTGCCCCGAAGCCTAATATTAATAACAACTAACAATTAGTAACATGTGTACTGTAATTTTAATTATTGCCCTGGAGCCTAATATGAATGAGATAACTAACAGATATACTGTAATTGTATTTATTGCCCTGGAGCCAAATATTAATGAGATAACTAACAGATATACTGTAATTTTAATTATTGCCCTGGAGCCAATATTATATTACTGAGATAACTAACAGATATACAGTAATTTTAATAACTGCCCTGGAGCCTAATTTGAATGAGATAACTAACAGAAATACAGTAATTTTAATTAATGCCCTGAGCCTAATATTAATTAGATAACTAACAGATATACTGTAATTTTAATAACTGCCATGGAGCCTAATTTGAATGAGATAACTAACAGATATACAGTAATTTTAATTATTGCCCTGGAGCCTAATATTAATTAGATAACTAACAGATATACTGTAATTTTAATAACTGCCCTGGAGCCTAATTTGAATGAGATTACTAACAGATATACTGTAATTTTAATTATTGCCCTGGAGCCTAACATTAATGAGATTACTAACAGATATACTGTAATTTTAATAACTGCCCTGGAGCCCAATATTAATGAGATAACTAACAGATATACTGTAATTTTAATAATTGCCCTGGAGCCTAAAATTAATGAGATAACTAACTGATATACCCTCATTTTAATAATTGCCCTGGAGCCTAATACTAATAGATATACTGTAATTTTAATTATTGCCCTGGAGCCAATATTATATTACTGAGATAACTAACAGATATACTGTAATTTTAATAACTGCCCTGGAGCCTAATATTAATGAGATAACTAATAGATATACTGTAATTTTAATTATTGCCCTGGATCCTAATATTAATGAGATAACTAACATATATACTGTAATTTTAATAATTGCCTTGGAGCCTAATATTAATGAGATAATTTAACAGATATAATTTTAATAATTGCTCTGGAGCCTAACATTAATGAGATAACTAACATATATACTGTAATTTTAATTATTGCCCTGGAGCCTAATATGAATGAGATAACTAACAGATATACTGTAATTTTAATTATTGCCCTGGAGCCTAATATGAATGAGATAACTAACAGATACACTGTAATTTTAATTATTGCCCTGGAGCCAATATTATATTACTGAGATAACTAACAGATATACTGTAATTTTAATAACTGCCCTGGAGCCTAATATTAATGAGATAACTAATAGATATACTGTAATTTTAATTATTGCCCTGGATCCTAACATTAATGAGATAACTAACATATATACTGTAATTTTAATAATTGCCTTGGAGCCTAATATTAATGATATAATTTAACATATAATTTTAATAATTGCCCTGGAGCCTAATATTAGTGAGATAATTTAACAGATATACTGTAATTTTAATTATTGCCCCGGAGCCTAATATTACTGAGATAACTAACAGATATACTGTAATTTTAATAGATACACTGTGATTTATTTCCACCAGGTATTCGTCTTTAGTTGGTGTCATAGCGAAGAAGCTGGCCAACAAGCGTCATCAGTCACAGAAGTTAGCTGATGGATCTGGTGGAAAGAAAGGAAAATCATTCCTGAAGCCTGTCGACTGAACTCTGATTGGTGCTACACAAAGCTGTGGCTGGGGCAGGACGTGGTCGTAGGAGAGACTTGATGACTTGATCCGTGGTCATCTACTGCACATGGATGTCCTCCAGACACGTTGCGTGCAATAACAAACTCTTTCTTAAAGTCAAGAAGGCCTCTAGATCAGAGATACATTTTGTAGGTGAATCAGGCGCTGTTGAAGGTTTGAATATCAAAACACTGGCTTTCCCAAGATTCACCAATCTGATGGTCCAGCTGAAGCAGGCTTTTTCATTCAGATAACCATAGTGTTACATCTAAGAGCCTGTTTCCACTGAAGTATTTGATGCTGTGTAAAATGAGTCAGTAATAGCACTCATCGGACATGCAGTGCCTGCGCTTAACTTTTGTTTTTGAGTTACATTGAGGCAAGTGGTGACAGCACTTTCACTTGCCCGGTTCTATTTTCACTTGCCCGGTTCTATTTTCACTTGCCCAGTTCTATTTTCACTTGATGGAATAATATTTAAAAAAACCCACCTACAATATTGCAACAGATTAGAAGAGAAAACACAAATAATTTTTTTAAATAAATCGGTCGCTAGGCAGGCAACCTTACTGTGTGTTTTCCAGTCGCACTTTGTCGTTTTCAGTCGTCAAGGGCGATCGGGCGACCATTAAGTTCGAACCCTGGAAATGCATGCCTCTCTCCAACAACTTTTAATACAAACGATTCTTCCTGAACAGTCATCACACAGGACATTACCATCTTATGTCACGGGAGTCGGTTAATTGACTCTGATCAGAAAGTGACATGTGACCATTAACACAATAGATATACATCAAAATATAATTATAATAAAAGATACATGCCCTTAAATATTTGTGTTCCCTTCAACCGATTCGTTGATTAATTCCTGTCACACCATTCTCTGTAATTTCACCACTATCACCAGCCATTGCGCACATATCTCCAAACTAAACAGGTCTGCTGAACTCTTTTTATTTTCTGTGGTGCCATTTCCGAAGAGTGCTATTATACCTTTTTATGTTTGTTGTCAAATACATGTAATGTTATTATGTTAAATGGCCACTCGTGAGAGTAGTTAAAAGTGACCATTTTAGAGAGGTTTTTTTCTGGCTGAACTGCTATATACTTAATTGTCACATACTGGGTACTTTTAAAATACTAAAATCTAAATGGAAAGTATTAATTTGACTGTTTGAAATTAATTCTGTCCTCAGCTTTTTTAATTGATGTTCTTGTATTGTCCCAGTAGATGAAACTACAGACATCAAGCTTGACTTAGTTAAAGTTTGTTTGTTTTGTTTAATGACACCACTAGAGCTGTTCGATGTCAAACAATTGGTAATTTCTACTGACTTAGAGAGCAAACCCACTACATTTTTCCATTTGTAGCAAGGGATCTTTTATATACACCATCCCACAGACAGGATAGCACATACCACGGTCTTTGAAATAACATTAGTCCAGTTGGCCTGCCAATGGGGATCGATCCCAGACTGACCATGCATCAAGCAAGCACTTTACCACTGGGCGATGTCCCACCCATTTACTTACTTGTCTTTACATGTAGATGCATTCCTCAGCCACAGTCCTCTAATTGATATACAATGGAGGGGCTGGAGTGAATAGTATCCATCAATGTGTAAAGTTTACAGGAGCATGTGCTCAAGCAAATGTTCTCAGTACATATATTGTCTCTCAGGTCAGGTCAGAACAAGCAGTTGTAGCGCACGCCTGTCCTGGGCATAAGAGCTGGCATCAGCCATTTCCTCCGTCCAGGACATTTGTCTCTCTCTCCCTCTCTCCTTATAAATGTAACTCGCTAATCTACATTCCTTGCCAAAATTCTTGTGCAAGCACCTGTATTTTCAATACCTTGTCGGTCTTGTTTATTGATCAGTAAATATATTTCAGTGTGGCCACTTAATGCATGTCATTTTATATTGTGGGATCCAATTTATGTAACTTCTGGCCAAGTTAGACAGGTCTGAATGGTTACAGCTCTATAGTCCGAAGGTTCAAGGGTCAGAAGGTTCAACTTTAACTCTAACTCTAGGTTCAGTAGTCCGAAGCTATTTTTTTTAATGAATGAATGAATGAATGTTAACGACACCCCAGCACGAAAAATACATCGGCTAATGGGTGTCAAACTATGTTAATGCAAATAAATAAAGTGATGATCAACATCAATCTCAAAATTCAAGGTTGAAAAAAACCCAGTGTAAAGAACTGTACAAAACACAAATATCACAGAATTTTATGGATACTGAATTTTACTCAAAACTTAAATTTTGTGCTGTATTGGCCATTCTCAAAGAGAATGTTACACCCCTGCACCACGGTGAGGTTACTGCACGTGCAGGGGCCAAGCTATTTAACCTTTGGACTATTGAACCTTCAGACTATAGAGCGGTCCTCGGTCTAACACTGAATATCATTTGTTAGGTTGTATTAGACAGATGGTCGCCGATTAGAGGAGGTTGTTTGAGCAGGTTTTACTGCATCCTGGATGTTTATTTCCTATCTTTACAGATTGATGACATGAATACAATTTTAATGTGATGGAGACTGCTTGTACACCATGCATTTGTAAATACTAGTAGACAAGATGGCATACTCTGATTAATTGTACAAATTATACCATTTATGAAATAAATTAATTATACAGTACACGCTTTGGTGTTTGTTAAGCAGTATTTACACAACTTCCCAATTATTAGAATACAACTAGCAGACCAGCAAAAGCGGGTTCTGAAGACATCCTATTGACTCGTGGTACCGGGTATCATGAGTGAGCTGAGCCGATTTGGGTTTTTTAATGTGCACATATACCATGAAGGTTTTGTGCACACCTGTCACGGACTTAACCCCTGACATCGCCACTGACTAACCCAAAATAAGCTGATTTATTCTACTCATGTCTGGACACAAATTTAAAGTCCAAAGATAAAATTTTAGTGCTCGACCAAAAAGGTTTTAAGGTGATTTGAGCAAACAAATAAGGGTGGGGTTAATTCCAAAATTTAAATTCCAACTAAGCCCCCAAAATTTGGTTACCTGTTCTAGTTATGGTTGGCACCTATGGAGAGATGAGGAGCAGAGTGCCGGTAAAGTTGGGTATGTACCGCTTCCATCTTCGTCATTCTAAGATGGGGATGATGGCAGTGTACTCGTTTCTGAAGACGGCCTTGACTATCCTGAGGATGGTACGACTATCCATATCATGGAGCAGGACTGTTTGGCAGTATATGTCATCTCATCGCAGAGTAAGCATCTACCCAACAAAGCCGGCAGGATGCTTGATCGTGTGGCACTCAAGGTGGCTTTCATCAGGAAGTGGCTGTCGGTCTACATTCAAGAATCCACCCTTCAGCTGCTTCGAGTTCGTGGTGTTTCCCTGCGCACACCTCTGGTAGATGGACTTGACCTTACATGTCTGTAGTTGCCACACATCTACTGAGGTGGAAGAGAGGGGTGGCTGGTCGAACCGGCAGTTTTGCCTTGTCTGGCTGGATGGTCTGTGTTGTCGCCGTCCTTTCCCCACCACAACCACGACTGTCTCGGCGGCGACTCAACGGGAGCGGTCAGTATAGTTGACCGGAGTTGCTGGCTTGGGAGTAGAAGTTGGTACTTTCGGTGGTGACTGGTACATTGCTGTGTCAATATCGTCGTAGGTCGCTTCTGGGGACTTCTGAGCCGGAGACGCCAGTTTTGGTCCCCCTCTGTACCGCCCCTGCCGCATGTTTCCTCTTCGGTAGTACCGAGTCACCATACACCAAAGTCACGGTCACCCGTGACCCGGTAATCCACCAATATCCCGTAGCTGGTTAAGAAGCCCCCCAGGGTTTGTTTGGGGTTTTTTTTTTGGGGGGAGGGGGGGCATGCTGAGACTACACGGCGACACGTCGTTCCTCATCGTAACTACATGCAGATAATACTCCCCGAGTGTCTTGTGATATCATAATTTATATCAGCACGAGTTGATAAAAGTATGAAATCTGAGGCATTGTTGGATAAAAAATGGCATACTTCACATCCGACTCCAACTCCTCCAGTCAAATCAGAGTGGTGCCTGCTGAAATAGCTCTTAGTAAACAAATGTTTTAAACACAAAACAACATTGAATAACTCCAAGAACCAAATACCTGCAGGATCACCTGATAGGTATAAGTCTGTATACAGAACACCTGGGTCCACTTGTGACTATAGTGCAGATTTATCAGCAATTCCACTACCTAAGACTGTTGTCACAGCTAGAGATGTGATTGCTTTGTCTATTGGAAGAGGTTCCTTGAGCCTAAGTGATGCTTCTGATTCTGGTAATGAAACCAAATCCAGTGGTTTTCGATATAGTCGTTTGTCGTGACCTGGACTTGGCATTCAGCATGTCATCGGTGCTAGTGATCTTTCAGAATCTGAGGAGGTGCTAAGATCTCCTAAACAAATTGGAAGAAGTCAGGTCCTGGAGGTGACAAGTCAAATAGTGTTGATGCTGTGCCTGTGTCTGACTTGACGAACGACCTTGTTAAGAAGACCGATCGCTTGTTTACTCTTGTTCACCAAGGGATGTCACAGTCCAGTGCTGGTCCCCTGTCACACGTTGAGGATATGATGCCAAAGTGCGAGGAGGTCTATAAAGAAGTACCTCACATTGTCAGCAGTCGAGGGTTAAGATCTCCAAAAACTGAAAGTACTTCTGGAAGACGACAACCTCAAGATTTATCAGTGAATGATGACTTTGGTGTGTTTTTTGTATAAAAAAAAAACTTGGCAGAGGTGACATTCTGGCTAATGCTAGGGAGTATATGTCTGATGCTGAACCAGGTGGCTTGTCGGGAAGAGGTAATCGCAGTTTTGCAAGAGGTCAGGCATTTGGTAACGTTAGAGAGAGCACCTCTCGTAAGAAGCTGGGCAGAGGGCTGCCATTAGGGAGGGGAGTTCTGTCTGACAGTGGAGACGACTTGAAAACATTACCAAAACCACTTGGCCGAGGACAGATCCAAAATCTTTCCATATTCTCAGGTTCAGACAATTCAGGTAAAGTTTCTGTGATACCAACGGCTGTTAGTCCAGTAAAACATGACTCTTTCTACATCCGTACCATCCCAAACGTCTTTCCTGGTAAGTCATTTGGAAGAGGGCAGCTTCTGTTGAACTTTGTGAAAAACAAACCTGCTGCTGTGAGTGTACACAACACATCAGTAATGGATAGTGACAAATATGAAGATGCTGAAGACATGTTTGCGAGTTCTAGTCATGTTGAGAGAGACAAGTCAAAAAACACCCAGGAGGAGTCTGTCACCATTGAATCCCGGATTTAGAAAATAAGTCAATGAGAACCAAACCAGTGAGAACATCAGCAGGGTTCGAACTTAACGGTTGCCCGATCGCCCCTGGCGACTGAAAACGATGGCGGGCAACTGAAACCCACAGTAAGGTTGCCCGCCTTGCGACCGATTTTAGTTTTCGTGTTTTCTCTTATAATCTGTTGCAATATATATTTGTTTTAGAAAATATTATTTGGGCAAGTGAAAATAGAACCGGGCAAGTGAAAGTGTTGTTACCACTTGCCCGGATGGCAACTTAAAAAAAAAGAGTTAAGCGCAGACACTGCATCAACATCGGATACTGACAGCCAGGCGTGAACGTATCACGGCCATCCGTAAAGGCCAGATGGCTGGGGCGGATGCAGCTTTTCTGATGAGGGGGGTGGGGTGGGGGTGGGGGGTGGGGGGTTGGTCCAAGACAAAAAGGGCACCATAACATTATGAAAAGGCACTATTGAAAAATTAGACCATAATATAATAGTGCTACAGCAGGGACGCTGGCATAATAATAATAATTTTTAAAAAACCTAAATAAATTTATAAAAAACAACTCCAAAAATCCTAAATAAAAGGCGCTCTTCTTAAATTTTAGGGGGGCGGGGGGAGTCTGGAACCCTTGGACCCCCCTCTAGATCCGCCCCAAGACGGCTTAAGTGTGCTCAGGATCAGACGTTACAGAACCAGACAGTAACAGTCAAAAGTGAAATGGCAGTGTAAGTTTGTCTGAATCATGGAAAGCGTGTGATGGTGCATTTGCATTATTTAGGTCTAAGTTCTCGTCGGTGGTTCAAATGCAACTACAAAATACTCAGTTCTAACTAATATGACCCTGGGGGTGGGGCGTAGCCCAGTGGTAAAGCGTTTACTCGGTGTAGGGTTGATCCCTGTCGGTGGACCCATTGGACTAGTTCTCGTTCCAGCCAGTGCTCCACAACTGGTGCGACAAAGGCTGAGGTATGTACTACCCTGTCTGTGGGATGGTGCATATAAAAGATCCCTTGCTGCTAATCGAAAAGAGTAGCCCATGAAGTGGCGACAGCAGGTCTCCTCTCAATATCTGTGGTCCTTAACCATATGTCTGACGCCATATAACCGTAAATAAAATGTGTTGAGCGCGTCGTTAAATAAAACATTTCCTTTGTTCCTTTGTTCCTGTTGACTGCAAACGATTTCCCATGTAAATACATTCAATACAAATTGATTTTAAACAGATGTTGATAAACGAGTTGTGGTTGAAATGTCAATCAGAAATCAGGCCTTAATTTTCATGTTTTATAGTAGCCTACTATTTGAATATGAGATTTAATAAATACCTCACACTCAAATATCGGTTATTATGTACTGCCTATGTTCCATAGATTAACCCCTTAATCAGTTAGTTTTATATACATGTATAGCACGTACATGATAATTATACTGTTTATATCTAGACCATTCTTATGACTGAAAAAAAAACCAACCCATTGTGAAGGAATATGAAGTCTGAACCACATTGTTAATACCTTTAATTACATCCCCGCATTTTGTCCAGCTGACGTTGTAAACAACAACAACATTACATTGACATATTTTTCACATACTAGAATATAACCATGTCACCTATATCGACTTTGCTGAGATCTCCGAGAATAAAAAGTATGTAATTTTTTACCATCTGCCATTTTGCTTTTTTATGGAATACTCTTCAAAAGGTTTCTTTACACTGCTACATAAAACTATTTAAAGGGACATTCCCGAGTTTGCTGCAATTTTAAGATGTCATTGACTAACAGCGATTTTTTAACGAATGTAATTAAATATCAAATTTATATTTTTCATCTGTCATCAACAGTGTAATAAATTAAAAGTATTCAGAAAAGTATTTGTATTGTTCAACCTTTCTAGATTATTAGTATATGAGTCTGCAGCATTTTGTTGTGATTCATAAAACAGTCAGAGATTAACGTGTTTGAAGGTCAAATCGAAATGGTTGAATTAAAACTCCAATCTAATTAAAACTATAGCTCCACTATTACATGTGAGAGTGGAGCTAATTTTAATTATATTGATTAAAACTCCTGCATGTATAATCATATTCTGCTAACAGGCCTGACCAATTTTGTTTTGTGATATTTCAATAAGTGGTGTATTTTTTTATTTACAGAATTAAAAAAAAAGAAAAAAAAAGAAGAAAGTAAGAAATGTTTTATTTAACGACGCACTCAACACATCTTATTTACGGTTATATGGCGTCAGACATATGGTTAAGGACCACACAGATATTGAGAAAGGAAACCCGCTGTCGCCACTTCATGGGCTACTCTTTCCGATTAGCAGCAAGGGATCTGTTATATGCTCCATCCCACAGATAGGATAGCAAATAACACAGCCTTTGATATACCAGTCGTGGTGCACTGGCTCTGACGAGAAATAGTCCAATGGCCCACCGACGGGGATCGATCCCAGACCGACCGCACATCGAGCGAGCGCTGTACCACTGTGGTACGTCCCGCCCCAAAAAGAAAAGATGCTTGGCTAGTGAACAAATTATATTGCATATCTATGGACTCAGTCTTTATAGTATTTTTGATCTGTTGTAAGTGAAAGTAGAATTCTAGGAAGTGGATTAATTAAAAATTTTGCGCAAGGAAAGTGGCAAGCTGAATTTTGTGAACATCTAAACATAAAAGTAATTTGATGGTCAGTTTATAATGGATTTTCATAATTTCAGTTGAGAAATGCTTTAATCTGTTGACATATTATATTTGAACTGGATTTAACTGATATGTGTGTGTCAGTGTCAGGTTTCCACCTTTTGTAAAGGCATTACCGACTGCATAATGAGCTTCCTGGGCCCCGTTCCACAAAGCGATCTTAGCCCTACGATCACCTCAAGTGCATTGCTACCTTATGTACTAAGGTGACCTTAGTGCTAAGATTACTTCGTGGAACGGGGCCCTGGGCTTTAGCCTGCGTACTCTTGACTGTAAGAAAGATAGACAGACATTTGGACATTTCATTTAATTTCATTTTTTTCATTTTCAATATTGTTTAACGTGCACATTCAGAGCAAGCTGTTATAGCGCAC
>JAECMU010126826.1:0-14092 GCA_016106625.1 Dracogyra subfuscus
TGAATTCGACGTGTGAAGTGTGAAGACATCGTTTTTCTAAGAACAAAATGCTCTAACTGAATGAATTGTTGAGAAATGTTTATGTTATTTTATTCATTTTGTATTTTCCATGATAACGTCAGACATATGATTAAGGATTACACAGATGTTACGAAGGAAACACGTTGTCGCCACTTCATGGCTTACTCTTTTCGATTGGAGCAAGGGATCGTTTATATGCGCCACCCCACAGATAGGGTAGTACATACAACGGCCTTTGATGCACCAGTTGTGGTGAACTGGCTGGAACAAGAAACAGCCCAATGGGCCCACCGACGGGGATCGATCCCAGACCGACCGCGCATCGAGCGAGGACTTCACCACTGGGCTACGTCCCTCCCCCATCAAATTGAATAGATCCAAGCTCAATATAATACAGGGGTGAACACAAAATGTTGAAACAGCCAAGGTATGCAGTTTCACTGGCATTATAACTAGCCACTGGTAATGCAAAGGCAGAACTGCACTTCACCGTGGCTATTCCGTTAATTGCTTTCATACCCGTTTCAAAATAAAAGGAGATATAACCCATGTAATTTGTAAAGAATATTTTTCAGTTGGTATGATTTTAACACTTAATAATATTTCATTTCAACTTATGTTTGTGCTTATATCCAATAAAGATTCAATCATGCTGTCCTGGGCACACACCTCAGCTATCTGTCTAGGACAGTGGGTTAGGTTTTGTTAATGGTTAGTGAGAGAGAAGAGGGTGTAGTGGTCATACCCATCGCCTGGTGGGAGCCGATACTGGGATGGGAACCCTGTACCTACCTGCCTTATGTCCGATGGCTTAAAGGGACATTCCTGAGTTTTCTGCACTATTTTAAGATTTTATCGATTAATAAAATAGTTCTACGATTAAACTTACATATTAAATATATTTTCTTATTTGGAATATTAGTGGCTGTATATTAAACGTGTTTCTGGTCGTTCTAATATTTGTACTAAATTAATTTTTATTTTATGTCTTAAAACATATTTTTTCGAAATTATTTGAAGACGAAATCCACTTTGGGCTTCTTACAAATATTAAGACGACCAGAAACACATTAAATATACAGACATTGATATTCTAAACAAGAAAATATATTTAATATGAAAGTTTAATCGTAGAAAATTGTATTAGTCGGAAACATCTTACAATGCAGCAAACTCGGGAATGTCCCTGTAACCACAACACCACAGAGTAAGACAATCTTTTATATGATTTTAACTTTATTCATTACAGACTTACATGCTAGTTCATCGGTTCTGTTTTGACACAAATGGACTATAGTACTGTACTACTAGCTGGTTTATGCACTATAGACACACACACACACACACACCTGTAATCAAAAAATAAAAAACGTATTTATAGAAAAATCTATTTTTATTTCATTGATTAATAATTCTTTAAAATTTGTTTAAATATAACAACACATGTAAAACATACGCTTACCGGTGATATACATTTAATTAAATGATGAATATTCTTACACACCCGTTGGTGAGAACATCATGAATTATTTTTGATAACACATGGGTTGTTAACACTTACGTATGTGTTAACAATTTCAAGACATACGATGACCAGGTCGCCTATGCCAAGTATCCAATGAAAAACAACACAGTGGAAATATATTACACTGTGACGTATAGTTAACGTGACAATCATGCGTCTGTGAAAGGTAGGTTAGCTACATGTGCAACGGCTGTAAATAACTTTTAGTCGAAAAAGATGTTAAAATGTGCTTAAAACCTGCGTCTTTTTTTTTAAGGATATGTAAGAAATAGAATAATACATTTGCATCCGTTAGATACCATTTATCTGACAACTTTTTTGTTTAAAAACGTATCAAACTCGCTCTTGCTCGTTAGATACATTTTTAAAGGGACATACCCAAGTTTTAAAACACTAAGACATAGTTTCGACTATTAGAGGCGTTTTTTGATAACTGAAATCATACTTTACTTAAATTTTATTGTTTAAAGTATCCATTTCCCAACATTCGAAGTGTTTTTGGTCATCCTGATGCTTTTTAATATCACAAAATGCATTTGTCATATTTTTAAAAAGGCACGTGCCTCTGAGAAGTAACAGTTATGTAGTCGAGTTTTATTCTATTTTAGAGGGTATTTCACCATTTCAAAGTCGAAGACTCACGTTTCACTCAATTGTAATTTTATCAAAATGTGTTACAGGTTTGTAAATTAAACTAAACTTAATGTTAATTTTCATGAACTGAAACTAGGGTATGTCCCTTTAAAACAACTCGTGAGATAAATGGTATCTAACGGCCACTCGTGTATTATTCTCTATATATGGTTGATGATTTCCATTACATACGCATGATGTAAGATATAATTATCTTTGATCATTTAATTTTATTGTTCAGGTGAGTGGGATGTAGCCTAGTGATAAAGTGATCGCACGATGCACGGATGGACAAGGATCGATCCCCATCGGTTGGTCCATTGGACTATTTGTCGTTCTAGCCAGTGTATCAAAGGCTGTAGTATCTGCACTGCTGTCTATTGGATGATGCTTATAAAAGATCCATTGGTAAAAATGGGAAAATGTCGCAGGTTTTTTCTTTAAGACTGATTAATAAATCAACATGTTCTTTTTACTGTTCAATATAGATTTTTAAAGGTACTTTGCTCGTAAAGGCATACTGTCACAGATTTAAGGACCTCATTTCTGTAAAACTGAATAATAAATCAAAGTTAGATTATTTTTACAGACCAAATCTAGCTACTGTATCACTTTAACTACACCATGATAGAGTGAAATCCATGTCAATCCTCTCAGTAATGTTAGTTTTTGAATTATGGACCACAGCCATAATTCAATTATTTTTTTACAAAATATCATTAATAAATGGAGTATTGTGGTTACGTAGACGGTTGAATAAAGTACATTTAGGGACAAATCAAATATATATTATATATATATAAGTAATATTTTGTTAGACCATATAATAGGTCAGTGGTCTGTGACAATATGCCTTTAAAATAATGTGAGCATTATTTCCATAAAATACTTAGTTCCTTGCTTGAAATATTATTCAAACCCAGCTGCCTGTGTTTTCAGAGATGTGATGTCACAGAAGATATAGAGCGGTTCTTGGAGCCCAGTACTGATGCACACCATGAAGTGGCAGTCCTCCGATGGATGGAGCTGGAACCATATACCGTGATCAAGGTCAGCTCTCCATCGTAGGCAAAGAACTCAACAGTGTGTAACAGCTGCAAACCCTCATGACTCTATTATAACATCTTTTGAAATCACTTGTGTGTAGATATATCATATTGGGTATTCAAATGGTTGATGTGTAAGATTCTTTATGTCATGATTTTTATTACATACCTTTAAAATTGTATATTTGTTTTGGTACATTATTGAAGATTAACACACATTTAGGGCTCACCCTGCCCACTGTCAAATTAGCCAATTGCTAATTATAATACAAAGTTCGGCACGACAGAAGCAAGTAAACATTGGGGGGTGGGAAGTGCGACACCAACCAAGGTTGCTAAGCACTCCAGTTTGTAGGGGGGTGTACTACCAATAATAAGATTTACAACTAATTATTTTTTAAAGAATTATTGGGGGCATTAGAGCCTTTCCATTGCCTGCTTCACCGTGCCTGAAAGTGGCTACAACATGTAGTATTTGGCTAATACAATTATATTTAAATTAGCTATTTTGTCATATTATTCAAAGAAATAATACCTTACATATCTGAAAATTGACTAAAAGAAAATTATCCCCAGTGTGAGTCCTGTAAGAAAGTAGAGCTTTATACATGAAACTAGGGACTCCACGAGTACTCAGTCACAGGCCAAGTCTAGCAAGACAAGGCCGTTCACCAGTTTAAAGAGGACTTTCACTTTAATTCTATTTTGTCATATACATGTATTATTATGCTTGCCACCATTTACATTATAGGACTATGCGACATGAAGGGAAATTAAAAGTTGAATGTTTGGATTGCAATATAATGCAACTAGTTTAAAATAACCAGGGTAGGGGCAGTAAAAAACAAACAAACAGTGCAAAATAGCTATGAGACGTGAAGGAAAATTAAACGTTGAATGTATTAATGCAATACAATGGCATGATTTGCCATCCATGTTCAGCCCTGGGAAAAAGATGACTAATGATATTATACTTTATCATCTAGTGTAAGTGTTGGGTACTCGGGCGGCCCATGTAGAGTTTGGCCTTCGAGTATTCGAGTCCAGTGTTTTGGACTTGTGGAGGCCCTACATGAAACCTCCATCACTTCTGTTACAGTTGTGTATTACTTCAAACAAGAGACTAGAAAATAAAGCTATATCAGGGTTTCTAGATTATGGTAGCCCACTCCCATGGCTAGTGATATTCAATGTTGAGCTAGTAAATAACTACTATTGCCATACCTGACAGCTAGTTCAATTGTTTCGGTCAAATGCTGCAATTAAGTATATTTTGTACATATGAATAGCCTCAAGCCCCCAGTATTAGTGTTTTTAAACTCCATCTCCCTGATTATTACTATTATATATAAAATTAAAGTAAAGTAGGGCTAGTGAATGTTTAATTGTGGCTAGTATATTTTTTAAAGTCAATGATCCTGTGGCAAGTGGATTATAACAAAATTCTAGAAGCCCTGGCTATATACATGGCACTTCCACCACAGTAACATCAGACATCTCCTTCACTCTCACAGAAAAATGAAAAGACTTCAAACCATGACAGGCAGCTCCTGCAGAAAAAAAAATCATATAATGTATATGTATATATATGTGTATATATATATATTATTATTTACTTACTGACTTACTTACTTACTTACTTATTTATTTTAATTATTATAGTGATATCAAAACTAATATCTCATTCAAACAAATGCAAAGATAATACCAAAATTTCCCTTGAAGGCTTCCTGTCATGGATTTAAGGACCTTATTTCTCCAAAAGTAGATAATAAATGAAAATCACATCAATGTTTAGAAACCAAATCTGACTAGTGAATCACCTTAACTATACCAGGATGGAGAGAAATCCATGCCAATCATCCTGACAATATTAATTATTAAATTATGGACCACTGCCATAATTCAAATTTTCTTTTACAAAATACCATTAATAATTGGAGTATGGTGGTTAATTAGATTGTTGAATAAAATACATTTTGAGACAAATCAAATACATATTTTCACGTAATACTTTGTTAGGCCATTTAATAGGTCAGTGGTCTGTGAAAATATGCCTTTAATGACTGTTTTGTATTATGACAAGCAAACAACAGTCAAATTTTCAGACCAATATTATACAAAGATAGAGCATGAAGAAAGAAAATCCACAAAATTATGCAGTATTTTGAAAAGATGGGTGTGGGGGCACTTTTTCTAAAAAATACTGGACAGAAACAGTTTTCGGATCGCACTAAAAGCATGAATTGTGGAAGTAAAATGTTCAGGTTTTCCATCATTGAATTATGTAATTATT
Organism: Dracogyra subfuscus; assembly: GCA_016106625.1. NCBI lineage: Eukaryota > Metazoa > Mollusca > Gastropoda > Neomphalida > Peltospiridae > Dracogyra > Dracogyra subfuscus. Next base: position 5,522 of record JAECMU010126826.1, read on the forward strand.
ACTGAACTGTTATATCATGTGGATTTGGGGTTAAGTCATTAACAACATATGGCAGGACTAATAAAGAGGCCACATGCCAAGACAATGTTTTCCATAAACATTTGGCAAAGCATGGTAGAAAAAAATCCACTTTTGGGAAATGTTTACCATTTTTAGGGCACTTATTTTCCATTAAAGACAAACAATTAATAAAAATAAATGTAATTAAACTGCTTGCTTTATATTTCATTAATTAATAATACATTTCTGAGTATTTTATAAAGTCAGTTTTAGAATTAATTATTTAAAAAAGGCTTGCTTAATCTCAGGGCAGCATGGCACTGACTAAGGCAAGATGGCACCTGACTATCCACACCATACTAAAACAATCTAGAGAGAACACTAAAAGACATTACATGATTGTACTTACCATAGTCACCACTCACGTTGGCCACAATCACTGCACCAACAAACTTGGGGTAGTATCGGATGATTGGCTGAATAGAGCGGCTTGCAGCTTCATCAACAGACATCCCGTTAGCAAGCATAGTAACAGCATTAAAACTAAAATAACAGACAATTCATTAGCAAGCATAATTACATCACTGAAACTGATTTTTTTCTCTATCTAGATATTTTAACCAACATAGATAAAATACTGAATGTTTACCGTATATTGCTGTGTATGTCCTGTTAAGCATGATTCTACCGGCATGGAGATAAATTTCCAATCCAACATGGATGTTAAGAGGATTTTTTTTTTTTTTTTTTTTTTTTTTTAACGACGCACTCAACACATTAAATTACGGTTATATCGGCGTCGGACATATGGTTATGTCGAGAAAAAACCCCAGTGGTCAGCTGACGGGGATCGATCCTAGACCGACCGCGCATCAGGCGGGCACTGTACCACTGGGCCATGCTGCCCGCTAGGATGTTAAGAGGAAGTTTAAAAACATGATTTACGGGACAGACCCTAGTTTTAGACCATGAAAATTAACACTAAGTTTAGTTAATCTACAAATCTGAAATACATTTGGATAAAGTTACAACTGAGTAAAACATGAGTAAAACATGTGACTTTGAAATGGTGAAATACACTCTAAAAATGGACTAAAACTAGACTACATAATTGCTTCTTCTCAGAAGCATGTGCGTTTTTAAAAATATGAGAAATGCATTTTGTGATTTTAAACCACCAGGATGACCCAAAACACTTTGAATGTATGGAAATTGATAATCTAAACCATAAAATCTATGTAAACTATGATTTCAGTTATCAAAAATGGCTATAATAGTAAAACATATACCTTAGTGTTTAAAAACTAGAGTATGTCCCTCTAAAGAATCAAAAAAACTAAAAACATTGCCAAAATGTGTTTGTATGTATGCCCCTCAACCCGCACAGCCCCAGGAACAAGCCTGCCAAACAGTACTAACTCTGGCAGACATCTCATAATATCACTCTCTCCCCCACCCATACCCCCATCAACACACCTGTACTAACCTGGGTAAAAATCTCATCATAACATCACCGTCCCCTGTAGCGGCAGCTGCTCCAGCTTCGTTACTGGCGTAAGATCCCGCACCCATGATTGGAGAGTCTCCCACACGACTAAAACATTGAAATCATTAAAATATCACTAATAACAATTACTAGGGGGAATTAATTTTGTTTTTAATATTGTAAGAACTAATTGGACTAGGGGCGAGTTGTAGGCTAGTGGTAAAATGCTTGCTTGATGCATGGTCGATCCCCGTCAGTGGGCCCACTGGGCTATTTCTCTCTCTAGCCAGTGCACCACGACTGATATGTGATATCCTGTCTATGGGATGATGCATATAAAAGAGCCACTGCTGCTAACTGAAAAAGAGTAGCTCACGAAGTGGCAACAGGGGGTTTCTTCCCTCAATATCTGTGTGGTCCTTAACCATATATCTGACGCCATATAAACGTAAATAAAATGGGTTGAGTGTGTCGTTAAATAAACCATTTCCTTTTTTTTTAATCTGTCTGAATCTCTCCTAAATGTTTTCAAAAAAAAATTACATCGAATTTATGCCATAACTTTGACAAAGAAAAGGGACCTTTTGTTATGATGCTATGAGCACAATTTTGCTATCATCCTACAATTATCTAATGAATTCATTAAAAACAGAATCATTTTAATGTTTTTATGGGACATTTCCCATGGCAAGTCTCGTCACATTAGCTATTCTTACCTTCACAAGACAAACGAATATACTATGTTATTAACTAGTTATTACTTACATGGCTAGCTATGGGTGAGCAAATTTTTTTGCCAAATTATCTTTAAAGGTGCAAAATCTGCAGATATATTTCAACAAAATATACCAATTATTACCAAATGTTTTGCCAAATACAAATAAAATTCACCAATTCCTGAAATTCACGAGTGGCAGAGCTAGCCCTGACTTATACATGCAGACCACCATTCTTAGAGGAAGGAAAGAAAGAAATGTTTTATTTAATGACACACTCAACACATTTTATTTATGGTTATATGGCATCAGACATATGGTTAAGGACCACACAAATTTTGAGAGGAAACCTGCTGTCGCCACTCATGGGCTACTCTTTCCAATTAGCAGCAAGGGATCTTTTATTTATCTTTCCACAGGCAGGATAGGACAAACCATGGCCTTTGTTGAACCAGTTATGGATCACTGGTCGGTGCAAGTGGACCTACCCATCGAGCATGGCAGAGCACTCACTCAGGGTTTGGAGTTGGTATCTGAATTAAAAATCCCATGCCTCAACTGGGATACGAACCCAGTACCTACCAGCCTTTGGACCGATGGCCTAACCACAACACCACCAAGGTCGGTCCATTCTTAGAGGAGGTTTCTAGTAGGTTGGATGGCTGTAATGGATTTCCTCTTAACTGTAAATTCACCCAGTATGACCTCAGACCACAATTAATTTCACTATATATTTCTATACAGCCTTAGTGGCTATAACATTTTCATTAATATCAACAGGCCCGTGGATTTTTGTATGTACCTTTGCCTGCCTGGGGTACACATACCCTGAAAAGGACAACCTCTGTTGTCCAGCTCTTTCTTCCAGCATATTGGTTTAAACAAACACACCCTCTAAACCACGCCAGAGTATACCCATTTTACACAAAAAGCACTACTTTTGCATGGGCTGGAATTACCACATACAAGTCTTCAATTTCAACAAATTACACATTTACAAACTACATGCTCTCCCCTGTCACTTCAGTAAAATAACTGCCCTTTCTTAGCTGTCTGCCATGAAATAATCACAGTCAAACAGCAGACTACTTGTGCGGATAGTTTTCCAGATTCTGGACAACCAAATGGGAAGATAACTGTAATCTGAGGCCAGTATGTTTTAAGCAGAGATACCATTCACAATTACCCATGAATTTTAAATGTGAGGCCATTGGTGGATGTGCCTGCAGCCACGCGGCCCTTGTCATCGATCACAATAATGCCAATAGTGTCATGATTCAAACGGCTGACAGGTTTCTTAAAATCTCTATCTCGTAACAGCTGGCTGTGTTCGGGAGTGTATGGACCACAGTGTGTCTTTGGATCTGGAATAACATTCTTAAAAACACAAAAATTAAGGAGACATTCCTGAGTTTGCTGCACTGTTTAAGATGTTATTGACTAACAGAAAAAAAATTAACAATTGTAATTGCATATAAAATATATTTTCAGCATAAAATATTAGTGGCTGTATATTAAAAATTGTTTCTGATCATTCTAATATTTGTACTAGGCTTAATTTCATCTTACATGTATTTCCTAAAATGTTTTTTTTTTTGTACGTACAAAATTATTTGAAGACAAAATCCAGTTTGGGCTTCTTACAAATATTAAGATGACCAGAAATACATTGAATATACAGACACTGATACTCTAGCCAAGAAAATATATAAGTATGTAAGTTTAATCGTAGAACTATTTTATTAGTCAGAAATATTTTTCAATGCAGCAAACTCAGGAATGTCCCTTTAAAGAAGCATAATCAGCAATAACTGTAACAGGTTTTTTTTGTAAATATTATTAAAAACATTGGTAATTGAGAAAGAGATTCTCTTATGTATTTCTGAATTTCTTGTGAATGATGTGCATCACTGAGAAAATATATGTGTTATCTACCATTATTTTATGAAAATTGTAGAATTCTGAATATTTGTTAATTTTTTTAAAATATATGTTTGTGTGTACAGTCACATTTTGACATCATTAGAATAACCACATTCATCACCTAGATCACTGTTGTTTTATCAAATTTGCTGTTGTAGTGAATTTGTAATGAGCTATCTCCCTTGCCATAATAATAAATGGAAAAATTCTACTTTATAGTTCGTACAATAATTTTGTAACTATAACAAAGACTGAATGACTGTGCAATTACCAGAAACAACACAGGCATGTAATGAATTTTTTTTTTTAAACAGCATTGTTAAATCTGTTAAATGTTAACAGTCAATCATTCAATGAGTACAAATATATATGATTGGAGCCCACTTCTGTATGTTGACATTTACAAATCACACAAAAAAGAATCACTCAGTGGTGCAATTTTTTTCAGGACAGAAGAAATACTGCACACTAAGCAGCATATCTGTTTAAGCAATGACAGAAAAATTGCGTAGGGTGTGTATGCAAAAACAATCAAAATATGGGGTCAGGCCATTATCCTCAGATGGGTTAGGATGAAAATTGGTGATCCATTTTATTATTGGCCCAATACAGCAAGGCTTCTAGATTATGGTAGCCCCACTCCCATGGCTAGTGATATTCAGTGTTGGGCTAGTAAATAATTACTATAACTAGCCCGACGGCTAGTGGAAAAAACCCTTGTCAAATGCTGCATTTACTTATTTTGTCAATATGAATATCCTACCCCCACACTTTCCACCACAATCTGCAGATTTTTAACCTCAATCTCCCTCTTTAGGTGACATATCTGATTATTACTATTAGTAAAATTGTATTTATTTAAAGTAGGACTACTGAATTTTTAATCATGGCTAGTACATTTTTTAAATCACCCATGGCTAGTGGATTTTTATAAAATTCTAAAAGCCCTGACTGAATACAGTTATTTTGATGTTCAATCAAGAGTATAAGAGAGGACATTACTGAGTGTATTGGTACAGGTAGCATGTATTGAAACATGGATTATCTACCTTTTGTATCATAATATATATAATATTATTAATACTAGATGTGACACGTGCTTCATATGGAACATTTAAATGGGTTGTGATAATATTACAGGTATGACTATACCAAATAAAATACCATAGATGGCCATGTTAACATTTGTGTTTTAAAACACTATATTCAATATATTAACCAAACTATGACCCATAAATATTAGTAGGCTACTATAACCCCTACCTCAAAGTATTAACTGCTGCAGAAAATGGTACCTTTCATGGCTCATTTTCGGTGTAACCAGATATTTTAATAACACACCTATTTTTGCACAAAATTGGAGGACTTTTATTTTCACAGGTACACCCATAAGCCTACATGTCTGCGCTTAACTTTTTTTTAAAGTTGCCATCCTGGCAAGTGGTGACAGCACTTTCACTTGCCCGGTTCTATTTTCACTTGCCCAAATAATATTTTCTAAAAAGAGCAACAGTATTGCAACAGATTATAAGAGAAAACACAATTTATTTATTTTTAAATCGGTAGCCATGGTTACTATGGGTTTTCAGTCGCCCGTCGTTGTTTTCAGTCACATGGGGCGATCGGGCGACAGTTAAGTTCGAACCCTGCATGTTCTAAGCACAAGACTACTTAACACAGTGGTACTAGATGAAATAAAATTGCTTACATTTTTAGCCTAAATGAAACTAACATACTTGCATTTATAACCAATTACAGAACTTGTGGTGTTAACTTCTCTATCAAAAGTTTGGTGCACCTCGAACTTTGACCCAGTCAGAAATTATTTGGTTTATTGCTACCTACACTGGGCTTTCCACCAAAAATATGATCACCCAGCCCTCATTTACCGAGGCTATACAAACGGCTGCTGTGTTTATAGCCACTTCTATATTAAGTCATAAAGACTGCCACGTCCATTGAGGTTGTATTTATGGAATTCGACTTATATGCAATATTTAGTAATGTATACGGCAGTCCATGGAATCTGAATGCATAAAGATCCTTGCAAAGTGTGGCATTGGGTAAGTACAAAGAAGGCTGTCGACAGTGCAAATCAAAAGAAGAGGAGCCATCAGAACGATCGGAAACTGTTGAAAAGGCTCTTCATATTACATTATGAATACATGTACTGCCATGCATCGCTTGTGTAACTAAGATCAGAGATTCACTTTTAGACATGGACAAGCCTGGATAAACAACCTTACTGGAGTCTTGTGTGGAATATCCAAGATAGAAAAATAATTCAACCAATACCTTCCAGTAATTTGGCTGACAGTTTGACGTTTTCCACTTTTTCCACTCTGTTAGTGAAGAGTTTGTTGACAAGCTTTCTTCCTTGAAACCCATTTCTATAGCAAAACGTGTAGCTGAAAGAGAAAACTATTTCATCAGGATTCAAGTTTCACTAAAGCTCTTTTATATCTACCCAATACATGGCTTCGTAATTGAAAAACAAAACTTTGACATTGATCAATAAAAAATGTTTAGTTTGTAAAAAGGTTAACATAACTCATTCATAATAGTAATCGTTCACATTGTGTTACCATAATCAGTGTTTCCCCTAGGGGTTGGAAGGAATTTCTTTACCAGGACCGTAAAAATTGTAACCATGAAAAAAAGGGACAAGTTCAATTCTGTGATCAGTTCGCCGATATTATAATTATGATAATGCTAAAATAAATATTAAAGAATGAAAGTCATTTTTTGTTTATTAAGTAATAATCTCAATCAGCTACATATATTTACCCAATCGAACAGAAACCTGATTTATTACACATGTTGAAAGAAGCAATGATGAAGTTAAATATTTAATAATAAAGAAACTGTGAGAAAATGTGTATTATATTTAAATAACAAACATTCTGTCCCCCCCCCCCCCCAAAGTTTAATGTGAACATTATATTGACAATAATGTGATTAAGACCAGTAACACTAACTAAACACATGTATTTGTACCAGATTCTCCCACTATCAGTGTGTTTTCTGTGTGATCCATCACAGCTCTGGCGACTCCAATAGCGTTTTTCACTCGACGCAAATCACCAACTGCTCCAACATCATGAGTGTCTCTGAAAATGGCACATCATGTGAGACTAGTGACTTTGCAAATATCTGAGGAAAGTTATCAAAAACTAACTCATGTTTCTGTCAGGGCTGTAACTAGCTTAAAATAACCGGGGCAGGGGCAGTAAAAAACAAATCAAAGGCACTTCTCTAGCTATACATAAAAATATATATATTTCATAGTCATGAGTGTGTGCCCCAGCTAGGTAAGGTCCCGATTTCTGGCTGCCAATTTCCCTCAAATAGGTTGAGTTTATGGTTAGGTGCCAATATGACAATACACAAATTGAAAAAAAAACATTTTTAATATACTGGTACTAGTCATATACAGAAACTAAACTACATTCTCACATGTGGAAAAATTAAGAGAGTTAAATTCAAACATTAAAGAGAACAAATTAATTAAAATTAATGTATTAACAGTACAACTGTGTACACTAACCCATCCATGATCATGGCATCGAGAGTTGTCTCCCCTGTTTCATCTGGACTACCTCCGAATCCAACGGATCCATCACATTGTTGCTGTTCACACTCTGTGCATCCAGCTACCACTGCATCCAAGTTACTCCCTTTATTCGTATAGATCACATCCCAAGCTGTCAAAAAAATTATTATAATTACAAAGTAAAATATATAAAAGGGACATTCCTGAGTTCCAGCTGCAATATTTTAACATGTTATCGACTAATAAAATATTTCTACATTAAACTTACATATTAAATACATTTTCTTGCTTAGAATTTAGTGGCTGTATATTAAACATGTTTCTGATCAATCGTTCTAATATTGGTACTAAATTAGTTTTCATTTTATTTTCTAAAACATATTTTTTCGTACGAATGAAATTATTTGAAGACGAAATCCAGTTTGGGCTTCTTACAAATATTAAGACGATCAGAAACACATTAGATATACAGACATTGATATTATAAGCAAGAAAATATATTTAATATGTAAGTTTAATCGTAGAACTATTTTCTTAGTGGGAAACATCTTAAAATGCAGCAAACTTAGGAATGTCCGTTTAAAAGTTCTACAAACTACATTACTGCCGGGCTTAATATCAGTAACAGACATAAGAATGTTTATAATTGTAAAATTTACAAAATGAAAATAGAAAAGTTAGTACATTGTGTATACAGTAAAACCTCTCAAAACTGGACCCTCTGTAAACTGTAATTCCCTCAAAACCGGACATTTTTTATGATCCTTTTTTAAAAATCAGTACAAAACTTAGCCTCTCTAAACTGGATACCCGGTACTTCTTAACACTGGACATTTTACTTGGAACTTAGGTTGTCCGGTTTAGAGGGGTTTCACTGTATATATATATATATA
>JAECMU010126855.1:9458-19538 GCA_016106625.1 Dracogyra subfuscus
AAAGTGGTCATCTCTCCTTCCCATATTAGGCTGGTTTTCCGTTGACTGCGGCTGCCGGTAAATGGGAAGAAATATCGAAACAGTTGTTTCAGTAATATACATTGCTTTGAACAATTGGGCCAATGTGTATCGACAGCCATGGTATGTAATATCTTGCTGCTAATCTGAAAGAGTAGCCCCTGGAGTCGCGGCAGCGAGTTTCCTTTCTCATTGTTTTGTGGTCCTTAACCATATTTCTGACGCTATATAAACGTAAATAAAATGTGTTGAGTATATTGTTAAACAAAATATTTCTTTCTGCAACTAGTGTACTAGTATATTTCAGGTCACGTAAAATCGTCGATGGTATTGCTAAGTCATTCCTCTGTCGAAAGCCCAAACTGGATATTGGCTTCAACTAATTTAGTACGTACGAAAAAAATTGTTTTCAGAAAATAAAATGAAGGTTATCCTAGTACAAATATTAAAGCAGTCAGAAACATGTTTAATATACAGTCAGTAACATTTTATCCAGAAACATATATTTGTTATGTAATTACAATCATTAAAAAATCTCTGTTGGTCGATACCATCATAAAAATTGCAGCAAACTCAGGAATGTCCCTTTAAGACGATTTTCATGAACAAAATATAATTAAAAGACTCTTGGGAAATAAGTGCATTTTTGTGTAATTCCACTCTAGTGTATGCTATAGTTACAAAAATAATAATAACTTGACCCCAAAAATAGGGGTGTACTGTGTACTGAAGTTGTCCGTAACAGGGAGAATCTACAAAAGTCCCCGATCCTCTTTTTCCAGCTGCCATTTTATTATATCAATTTTCTCTGTGCTAATTAAACTTTGGCACAACCATTAACATTGTGTGTCAATGAACACAATCTTTTGACAAATCTAGTGATTACTCTTATTGCAGTCCACGACATCATTATACATATAGATGTAAACTTCGTTTACAATGTACTATTTGTTTTTGTGGCAAAAAAGGTTTTAAATTTAGTTTTTTCTTTGTTTTTAAAACCCTCAGAAAACATACGCACAAAAATTGTATAGTTATGTTATGTTTAGAATATCAACCGTTCCAGACGGCAGAAATTAATCCCCATTCATAACCAGACAATTGTTAACTTAGATATTGTATATAATTTGTAGGTACTCTGAAAGTATTGGAAAAACATGAAACTAACAAATATAAACGGCAGAAATTAATTAATTCCCTCATTCATAACCAGACAATTGTTAACTTATGTATTGTATAATTTGTAGGATTTCCAATCGTAGTTGAAAACCCCCCATAAAATTAATAAACAGAAAGGACAAATTTCAATGCAAAATGGGCTATTTGTATGATTTCATATTAATGTATGTGTCTTTTCGTTAATTTAAACATTACTTTGATGAATGTAATTATTACTAGTCAGACTGGTTTGGTTTTTTACACTTAGATACGATGGATCGAATATTTCTAGTGAGTCTCCTGCTCGGCTGCATCGTGTCCACCCAGGCCATGCTGATGGGACGAAGACTAGATCTAAGTGATGATGACAATAGTGTCAGCGATCAACGGAAACGAAGTTTACCGTTTTCTACTCTGAATAGACATATGAACAGAGCTGCTGGCGATCATATTGGTTTAGACAGACTTACACGAAGCTTACCGTTTTCTACCCTGAATAGATCTGAGGCTTTAAACAGACCTGTTCGCGGTCATAGGGATTTAAACAGACGGAAACTAAGCTTACCGTTTTCTACCCTGAATAGACATAAGGCTTTGAACAGACCTGTTCGCGGTCATGGGGATTTAGACATATAGAAACGAAGCTTACCGTTTTCTATTCTGATTAGAGCTAAGGCTTTGAACAGATCAATGTTGGCCGGTATAGGAGTTTAGAAAGACAGAAACGAAGCTTGTCTCTTACTGCTTAAATCAACGTTTCACGGAGTTTAGATAACCAAACGGACGACCGGCGGAAACGACGCCAGGATGGAAACTGAATGCACACACGTGTCGCATTGGTGCTGGTCACGGGGTACTACTAAGACCTCCACGAGTCCAAAATACTGGACTCGAGTACCCAGGAGTCAAACTCGACCAAGACCCGAATACCCGACATTTATCTAGATGATAATGATACTAAGGAATAAAGTAAAATAGCATAATGCATCTTGATTCAAGCGCTGAACATGGATGCCCAATGATGTCATTGTATTGCATTCCACACATTCGACTTTTGTTTTCCCTTCATGTCTCAAAGCCCTCTAATGTAACCGGCTGCAAGCATATCCCCAAATGATGTACAAAATGTAATTAAATGAGAGTGCTCTTCCTTGCATGATTACTCGAGTCCTGTGAACGGACTCCCGAGTCTTGCTAGACTCAACGCGTGCCCGACCGTGGAGACCCTAGGTGCTAGTCATTCAGTGGCCACTGGGGTAGCCTAACACCCCTCCCCTTCCCCCACCATCCTTACAACTCAAGGGGTCCAATCTAAACCATATGATACATGCTTGAACTTCGTATACCACTACCAAAATGGCGGATAAAGCTCGCTTCACTACACGACGGTGAGTACATTTTGTCTTACAGCTACATGCTGGATGCCTTTCTGTTTAAAATAATATTGAGATACGGCTCTAGAATGATTACTCTATCCATCTATTTACGTAATTCTCGATTCTGTTCAACCGAAAAAAAGCTATTGAAGAAAAAAACTCGTTGTTTTGACGGCCAAAACAAACATGATCAAAGTGTTTTGTGTTATTTTAAGGAAACAAGTTATATTTATATTTAAAAAGTGTCACGATGAAAGTTTGTATACCCTGAAAGCTAAATTAAGCAAATATGTTTTGGAAAGTCATTTTATAATTTTCCATACAAGAATTTTCTTATAGTTTACGCATTCTTCGTCTGCTTCCCCGGATTTAGGACACCTAATCGTATGTTCCAAATTTTGTTTTTCAGAACAGGTTGTGAAGACTGCGGCCAACACTACAATGGAAGGTCTGCTGTCAGCAGACATGTGATTGTCTGTCACGTCAGACTAGACGGGAACCAGTACACTGACTGTGGACGAGTGGTTTCAACTAGGAGCCATCTCCAAGGACACCGTGTATCTCGAATAGGTCAAAGTGACCTTGACTGACCCTTGACTTACATCTGGGTGTTTTCAGATGTATTTAGACACAATTTAATGACAATATGACGTAGTTGTATTGCGTACATAAAGATTCCACAACGAGTGACTGTTGATTATTGTATTTATTTCACCCTTGTTAATTAAGACATGAGCTTTAGTCTTAGGTGACGTTTTGAAAATTAACTAACGTGAAAGATATAAGTAAGATAGTCAACATTCATGAATTGAGAAACTTATTTCATAAATGAAGGGATTTACATTACATTTCTGTTGCCATCCTATTAAAAAAGAAAAAAATTGTTCAAGCTGAACAGAGAAAAAAAGAGGAATTATAATTGTGACGTCACATTAAAAAATACTGCATCACAATGCGTTTCTATCCAATCCAAAGCCTCTGAGATGTTTCTCACACGGGAGTGTGATAACCTAAATGTTTCATTACTGCTGCCAGTGGTATCACATAGTGTCAGTGATGTAACATGAGCAATTATAAGATTAATAGACTATTCTGGCTGCCTTTCAGTATAATTGTACATGTAATCAAATCATAACCAATCAGCATTCACAGGTTTTGAACAATACTTGGGTGAGTTTTTTTTTTTAAGAAATAAGAAAACATTTGAATAGTTTAAACTTAGTTTATGTGTATAATTTAATTGCATATAACATCTGAACACATGAGCATATTGTCGTTGATTCCAAGTCGTAATGTCGTTCCTTCATCCACCTTGTGGTTTCCACGTGCAGGATGAACTCCTTGAGGTGGTCCAGGATACATCCCGGTGAGAAAAGCCTCTCATGAATCTGATAAACTGACCTCCAAAAACAATTTGCCTGTCCATAACAAGTCCTTGTTGGTGTCAGAATACCTCATACAGAACGAATTACCGTGACAGTGCCATTTTAGCGTATCTTTAAATAATACATAGGAAATGTGTGTGTGTGTGTGTGTGTGTGTGTGTGTGTGTGTGTGATGTGTCTTTGAAAAAAGGCCTTTTTGAACACTGCTTCTGAAGAGTGATATTGTTTCTGTTATGTCATCAGTATATATGTATATATCAAGGGACGGTTTATCTAACACTTAAAATGTATGATTATCATTATTTACACTCTGAGATGTGAATGACCTCTCCTTAAATCGCTTCTCTCCTTTCTTTTCTGATGATCTCTGCTGTGGTGGTATTGGAAATCCCTTGTTGGATGTAGGATTACATCAATGGGTGTTGATATGGAAGATGCTTTCTTAAATGCACTGATGAAACACATTTATTTGTGCAATTTGTAAAGTCTGAGGTACGACGATTAAACAGCCTTTTGCCAGAACTGGATCTCCTAGCGCACATTGGATATTTCTGATGGTTTCCCCCTGCAGGTTTTTTTAATTTTTTTTATAGATATCGATGCTAAATGTTAAAATACTATGAAGTTTAAAATGTTATTGTTTACATTTCTGGCAGGTTTTTTTTAACTTCCATTTGAAGTTGTTTAATTAATTTATCTCTTTATCAACAAATGTCACTGATTTTTAGAAAAAAACATTAAAACATTTACTTGATATATAACATTCCAAAAGACATATAATGTAAAAGAAAGGTTAATGAATGAAAACAATATTATTACTCGTAGGAACAATTTGATTCATCAGCTGAACTCATTTCACTTCTTTTCGAATCCGAACATGATCTGTAGTCGTCATCTTCAAGACGGCTGGTACTTGGAATAAGCAACAGTTCCATTTGACGTCGACACTCAGCTTCACCAGAAAGAACATTTTGGGCAATGTATCCAACAACGCTTGCAAGGCAAAGTTTTCGTGCTCTTTCATCATTCCCAACCAATTTCACATCTTTAAACGTTTTTGTAGCAGATTCACTGTAAGCTTTATCTTTCTGATGCTTTCTCTGTTTGACTTTGGATGATTTGGCAGTTGTGCCAGAAGATAATTGATAATTCTTCTTGGAATGCTGATCTTGAACTTTTACTGTCAACCTAGTTTGGAGCAGAACTTGTCCGTCGTTTGCTGACAGTGACTTCTTCTCCAGTTTTGGGAATTTTGTAAGCTTTTTGAAAGTCCAAGTAGTCACAATGAATAGCTTCACAAGGCTGCTCTGAAACACGAAGTAGAGAACAATCATGTTTTTGTATCCAGTACTTCATTTCATGTGTGATGGACCAACTCTTTGGAGACAAAAGCTCTCTGTCAGCCTGTGTTGGATAAAGCCTGACATAGGCTTCCGAGAATGATTTGTATGCTGAATCGAACTCCTCGATTGAATTGTACCATTGTGGATGAAGATTCAGCCCCATGGTGTGGGAAATTACATTACTATATGCAGAAAGTGATGCAATAAGTCGGCGAATAATTCCATAATGATATTCGTCTGATTTTACAGGTGGTTGATAACGAGTTCTGATGGTGTTTTGGAAGCAGAGCAGTAAGCTCGTCCGTAGACTTGGCCAATTTGTGACATGGATTCCCAGCAAAAGAAGCTTTTCCACCATGTTCCACATCTCTGTTCACCCCAACAGCAGCAAGCCATTTGTTGGTCAGTTCAATGTCAAGCTTCTCCAAAAATTCAACATGGGCTGTTAAAACTCCAGCCATTTTGTTAGCTTGTTTCATATTTACTGGCACAACAATCTCAGCATTTACAAAATAGGATTTCAGATCACCCAAATCAATGAGAGAATCACAAAGCAACTTTGTTGATTCAAACTGTAAGTAATAAATTTCAGCTGCAAATAACAAAAACAAATATGTAAACTCTTGCCGGAAGAATAAAGGTTAAAGGTTAAAATTTTACATTTCACAGCGTTTTCATATATAAAATCAATTTCTAAAACAAAAATTGCAATATGCTAGGTGTAAAGACGGGGAAACAACTTTACTATTTCGTGATTGGTAAGGTCTAACTAACTGGTCTCTTTTTGTGTCCCCCTTACTTATTTTTTTTTTATATAATCACGATATTTTAGGGGTACAAATTCAAATATAATTTTTGAAGTAAACGAAATCTTGGCTTAAACCCGAGGGAGCAGACGAAGATGTGCTTAAACTATAAGAAATGTCTTGGATGAACAATTATAAAATGGCTTTCCAAAACGTATTTGCTTAATATAACTCCTAGGGTATACAAGCTTTCATCATGACACTTTCAAAGTATTTAAATATAACTTGTTTCGGTAAAATAACACCAAAATGTTTTATCATGTTTGTTTTGACCGTCAAAACAACGAGGTTTTTCTTCAATAGCCTTTTTTCGGTGGAACATAATCGAGAATTACGTAAACAGATGGATAGAGTAATCATTCTAGAGCCGTATCTCAATATTATTTTAAACAGAAAGGCATCCAGCATGTAGCTGTAAGACAAAATGCGAGCTTTATTCGACATTTTTGTAGTGGTATACGAAGTTCATACGGTTAAACGGTTTAGGTTGGACCCCTTGCAACTGCTGATTGGTGAAATCAAAAATTGAAACAAAGTCCAGCCCATGATTTTTGTTACAGTAACTTTTATAAATTACTCAAAAAATTCACGTTAAAGTTTTGTAGATATTTCCATTTGAACGCTAAGCGACTTGATGCTTCTAAACTGAACATTTCAATGACTGACTTCGATACTATTTGTCGTTCCAGCCAGTGCACCACGACTGGTATATCAAATACCGTGGTATGTCCTATCCTGTTTGTGGGATGGTGCATATAAAATATCCCTTGCTACTAATGGAAAAATGTAGCGTGTTTCATCTCTATGATTGTATCAAAAATGACCATATGTTTGACATCCAGTAGCCGATGATTAATATATCAATGTGCTCAAGTGGTGCCGTTAAACAAAACAAACTTTAGTTTTTTCGTTTGCTGTAATGGAATTACAACTTACAACACGACATGTCGTTCAACAAATTACAATGCGTTTCACGAATCATAGTTTTTATTCAGCTTAGATCATCTCTATTCGACCGAGCTTATCGCCAAGATGAAAACAATAATTTGACGACGTTGTTGAACATGGGTAAATCGCCACGAAAGTCAAACGATCTGTAACAGTACATTTTAAAGCTAAACACAGCTCAATATCCCAAGACATTGTAAAACACCCAAACAAAAACAAAACAACAAACAAACAAACAATACAAAACAACAAAACAAACAAACATCCGGAAACTATAAGTGGGACACACGAACGGACAGACAGGAAAGCGTCAAATCGTATAGTCCCCTCCGGTTGAACCGTTACGGGACTAATAACCAGAGTGGTCTGCCCCTCCCCCCTACTCATTCTCTCTCTCTCTCTCTCTCTCTCTCTCTCTCTCTCTCTCTCTCTCTCTCTCTCTCTCTCTCTCTCTCTCCATCATCCTATATCGACTCTCTGGAAGATCGAAATCTGGATTATGCCTCCTTACTAATATCTTTAACTGCTTTGAAAGCCGAAATCGTGAAAGCAAAAAATGGTGACCATTTAAAAATACAAAATGTCTGTCTTCAAATATTATTAGTTGAAATATATGACTGTAACTGCAGAATTGATACAAATTTCTAGAACACAGTTGGTCAGTGAACGTTTTTACTATTGCAGGGAGAAAGGAGACAATTTGTATTTCGCAATATATTTTCTGGGTGAGCATGACTGAAGTGAACTTTATGAACGCACGATGCCCCTATAAACGTCTGTCGCCACAGCCCAGACACCCCCTGGTAATATTCTCTCTCACGCTGATGTATCGCTCGTCCTCTCCTTTTGGAAACTATTGCCACAAAACAGTAATTCCCGCATTAATTAATTAATTAATTAATTAATACAACGTAAATATGTTACATTTCTTTATTAGTATCACAGCTGCACATGCGTTTGTCTGATTTATATTCTTAGTAATAAGCATCTAATCAAAATTTGACTAATAATGAATGTCGTTATTGATTAAACTTGGTTAGACGCATGTAAATTAAGTATGTAAATTAAAGAAACGTGAGGTTCAGCTGCAATATTAAACCAGGTGTCACATATTTATGTGTATTAATTAATGTCCGTGTTATATATACAACGGTGGTTGCCAAATACTTTATCATTTTAAGTGTTACATAGACTCGGCCGTGTTGTAACTTACAATTCTCAATTCACTGAAGACTGACAGGTATGTTTCTTTACTTTGTGTATACTGCCTTTTATTTTATCATTTGTGAAATTAACTGAAAATATTGTGTGGTAAGAGACTGTCAAGTGTTTTATAATTAGTAACTTATTGGATTTTAATTAAATTGAATTGTTATATTTTATAGTTTGTTGTTCAAGGTACGTATATAAATATCCTGCATTGTGTAATCAGTAATTCAAATGCCAGATAGTTTATCGTTTGTAATTGTTGTGCAAACTATTAGATACTTAATTTGTCGGAGGTTGATAAGGGAATGTGTAGTTAACGTAAATGCAACAGGGTTAAATAATGTAAACAACAACAACAACAACAACAACAACAACAACAATAATAATAATAATAATAGTACAATTTGGATATAATGGCTTTGTATAAACCATAGGCTACAATATTCTACTTCATTAACTTTTGTATTCATTATTATTTTATTCAAGTGCCACTGAGGTCTTGTATAATTATATTTTAACCTACAATGTACACTACATAACAACGTTTACAGAGTTATGGCATAATTTGTTTCATGTACTGGTATAGTCTTGCAACAGATATTAGAAACAAGAAACGAAGAAATGCTTTATTTAACGACGCACTCAACACATTTTATTTACGGTTATATGGCGTCAGACATATGATTAAGGACCACACAGATTTTGAGAGGAAACCCGCTGTCGCCACTTCATGGGCTACTCTTTCCGATTAGCAGAAAGAGATCTTTTATTTGTGCTTCCCACAGGCAGGATAGCACAAACCATGGCCTTTGTTGAACCAGTTATGAATCAAGGTCGGTGCAAGTGGTTTACACCTACCCATTGAGCCTTTCGGAGCACTCACTCAGGGTTTGGAGCCGGTATCTGCTTTAAAAATCCCATGCTCGACTGGGTCCGAAGCCAGTACCTACCAGCCTGTAGACCGATGGCCAAACAACGACGCCACCGAGGCCGGTGCAATAGATATATATTAGATACCGGGAACTATTTGATTACTTTTACTACCGAGCGGGTAACAAGAAAATAATCAGATTTATCTCATGTTGCTAGACTACACCAGAAAATAGAAATGGCGGCCATAACTCTGTAAAGGTGTTTTTTTTAAATAACGGACACATATATGGTCCAAGTTTGTTATTTCCAAAACACTTTTACTTTTCTTTCTATTTGAAACCATTTTGAAATTATTTGAACCTATCACCCCAAAACAAAAACAATCACCCATCGTTAAAGCGGCATTCCCTGGTGCATATAAGACGCCGCAGTCTGAATTGGTTTCACTACACTGGCTTTTCCAAATTAAAAATAAACCCAGAATTTTGAAAGTGGGACACTTTTGGCGTGCGCCACTGGGCTAAAAATAGTACGGTTCGGCTATTGTCACATTGCAAAAACCGAGCAGTCAATTCTTAGCAAACAATTACGCTAGTAGCCAATTTTAGCAGACACTCATGTCGACGTTCTAAACATCGGACTCGTACACCTTTCGATTGCTACCTGTATTTCACACTGTTATGCTAATTTTTATTATTCACTACAACTTAAGAACTTTAGAGTTTTAATGAGTATCTTTATATCAAAACAACACAAAAACAAAATAACAACCAAGACTAATTTTCACTGTCTTATTGTTACTAATATCCGTATAAATACAACTTAGCCATTTTATTTAGCACTTTTATAATATCTGAAGTATCACTTTAAAAATCCTTCTGTACTAGGGAAATATAGGATGTTCAACTAGTTTCGTATAAATTACACCACAACACGCATTATAAAAGGCGTACGAGTCCGGGGT
>JAECMU010126907.1:0-10164 GCA_016106625.1 Dracogyra subfuscus
AGATTTTAACTTTAAAATATAACACAAATGCTTAGGTGCGCAGACTTAGGTGCCACCAGTGTAACTCAGTGGTAGGATCAATCGTTCCGGACCCGGTGCATGATTTGTATCTGACAGACAGGACGGCACATACCACATCCTTTGATATGCCAGTCATGCCCACTTCCTCAGTGCCACGCGAGATATAACTCCGTGGTCGGATCAATTGTCCCGGCCCCGGTGCACGACTTGTATTTTACAGGCAGGACAGCACATACCACAATCTTTGATATACCAGTCATGCCCACTTCCTCCGTGCCACGCGAGATATAACTCCGTGGTCGGATCAATCGTCCCGGCCCCGGTGCACGACTTGTATTTTACAGGCAGGACAGCACATACCACATCCTTTGATATACCAGTCGTATCCACTTCCTCAGTGCCACGCGAAATATAACTCAGTGGTTGGATCAATCGTCCCGACTCCCGTGCATGACTTGTGTTTTACAGGCAGGGCAGCACCTACCACAGCCTTTGATATACCAGTCGTGTCCACTTTCTCAATGCCACGCGAGATATAACTCAGTGGTCGAATCAATCGTCCCGACTCCGGTGCATGACTTGTATTTTACAGGCAGGACAGCACATACCACAACCTTTGAATGCTACGCAAAATATGTCAGTGGTAGGATCAATCGTCCTGGCCCCGGTGCACGACTTATATCTTACATACAGGACAGCACATACCACATATTTTGAATGCCACGCGAGATATAAGTCAGTGATAGGATCAATCGTCCCGGCCTCGGTGCATGACTTGTATCTTATACACAGGACAGCACATATCAGTTCTTTTGACTGATATATGTCAGTGGAAGGATAAATTGTGCCAGGTCCCAATGCACAACTTGTACCTTACAGGCCAATGTATGCGCTTCTCTTCTAGACCAATAATCGTATGATCTAAGTTAAGAAGATAATAGAATTATTATTTTTTTCATATATATAAGTATATAAATTAAACAAAAGGTTTCCCTTAATTAGTAAAAAAAAGTAAGGATTTTAAAAAAGATTACTATTTATCTGGGATCGATGCTCGTCGATGGGCCCATTGGGCTATTTCTCGTTCCAGCCAGTGTGGGATAGTGCATATAAAAGATCCCTTGCTGCTAACTGAAAGGAGTAGCTCATGAAGTGGCGACAGCGGGTTTCCTCTCTCAGTATCTCAATATCTGTGTGGTCCTCAACCATATGTTTGACGCCATATAACCGTAAATTAAATGTGTTGCATTTCCTTCTTATTTCTATTATTTTTGTAGCCATTACTTAATCATTGCGATTTGCCTTGTTTGTGTTTTGTGTTTTCCTTTAGCAAACCTGCTGTCTAATTACAGAACACACAGAGAACTTGACTGCGCCTTTTTCTCTTTCCTTTATACTTTCTTTCTTTCTTTTTCAGTAAAATATATTTCTGTTCATATTTATTGTGGAGAAGGCCTAGTAAGTTATATGTCTTGTCCATAATCCATTTGTTTTATATAAAGCAATATAATATGTTTCAATCAGTCGTATGTTAAAGGGACATTCCTGAGTTTGCTGCGCTTTTAAAGATGTTATCGACTAACACAGACTTTTTAACGATTGTAATTAGATATCAAATATAATTTTCTGCATAAAATATTAGTGGCTCTATATTAAACGTGTTTCTGATCGTTTTAATATTTATACTAGGTTAAATTTAATGTAATTTCTAAAAATATAATGTTTTTATACGTACGAAATTATTTGAAGACAGAATCCAGTTTGGGCTGCTTACAAATATCAAGACGACCGGAAACGAATGAAATATACAGACACTGATATTCTAAATAAGAAAATGTATTTAATATGCAAGTTCAATCGTAAATCTATTTTATTAGTCGGAAACATCTTACAATGCAGCAAACTCAGGAATGTCCCTTTAAAAACCAAATAACTGTGATTAAAAATTAGATGAGATCTTGTCAAGCATCCCTTTCCATGAATTAATTAATAAAAAACATAAGCAAAAGCAAACACAAACGCAAAAACAAAAGCACAAACAAACAAACAAACAAACAAACAAACAAACAAACAAAAACCCGCTACCTCTCCTCTCCCCACTCAAAAATAAATAAATAAACAAAACAAAAAAGTAGATTTTTAACCACCAAAACATTTATGGCATATTTGTAATGGAAATTGCACTCACCAGTCTAATAACGAAAACAAAAAAATACCCGAAATTTTCAGGCACAAATACTGAGTACCATTATATTGTCTACATAAATAGGATATGCGTCTTTGAAGATTCCTGTGTCGAGTATTGTTTTTCAACTTTAACGATCACAAGCTCTGCTTTCATGAATATAATACGTCAGTAATAAAAACAGTAGAACTATCCTTTCAGATTCAAAGTACAAAACAGCGTACAGTCAGTGGCAGATTTATAGGGGACGACTTTGCACAATCCATTTTTGTAGCGAAGTGCACCCTACCAGCATTCATATTTGGTACCAGTATGCCTATCAGCACATTTTCTCCATGCCCCTTATTCCCTCCCCCTTCTACATCCTTCACAATATTCCGTATCCGCGTGTCCAAAACGCATCAAGAATATAATTAATTTCTTAAACAAAGATAAATTCAACATACGAGTAATGCCCAACATGTTTATTTGTTAAACAAGTTTTAAACACAACAGATTTGTTCCTTACAGCAGATAATATATCTATATACATGTACATTGTCGTTTTTTGGTAAACACTTAAACAGGTTTAATATAATATACCTTTGATTTGTAACAATAACGAGACAATCCCAATTCAGAATTTAAAGCAATTAAGATAATAATAATAATAATAATAATAATAATAATAATAATATATGTCACCAAATAATAATCAATCAGAACTTTAAACTAATTTTCTGCGGTCGTTTTGTCTCGATCAATTAAGTCATGAGGTCTGAGAATGACGAGATTAAGAAGCAGAATTGGAATTGTTAAATGTCACTTTGTTTACAAAAGCTCACGATTAACTCTGACAAAAAGTACAAAACCCAACCCGTGGACATCGCTGTACAAGACAAGAATCCAAGGGAAATTTCAACAACAAAACTCAATGCCAAAAATGTTTACTTCTTTTCTCTCCGTAAAGTAAAAAAAAAAAACGCGCTTAAAGTAAATTACAAAATCTAATGTGGAATTTGTTTTAAGTTAATAAAGGAACGAAAATGGATAATAGTATTCCTATCATAATCCTACATATTCCTGGAAACAACCATGTATCGAACTCAACACTACAACACTTCAATCCATTCACAATCTTATCCAAATAAAAGACCTGAGTCCAAACAGATATTTCAGCAAAACCGCCATGTTCACAAAATTGCTACAGACACACACTCTCTCTCCCCACCTCCCTCCTTCCCTCTCTCTCTCTCTCTCGGAAACTATCTTACTATCTGTAAATGTAACACAGCACAAGTCCACAAAACTTGTTTTTGCGATCTTAAAATCACTGCAAAATGTCGTAAAAACAGTTATAGTTATTGTACTGTCGTTTGAAGCAAATTACCAAGTACTGTAGACATCAATATGTATGTTTTATTTCAGCAACCGCACAGGTTTACAAAACAAAAACAATTAAAGCAAGCAGAAAACAAAACACAAACAAACAAACAAACAAAATATAAAAATATAATTATCTATAATATAAAAACAAAAGTCATTTCGATATTAACTTCGAAAAACTCACACCTCTTCCGAAAACAGTATCGAAATCAAAACTACAAAAAAATATCACCCAACCCTAACATTGTAGTTCTCTTTCAAGTCCAAGTCCATGTGATATTTCAACAAAACCATGACACGTGTACAAAATGAAAAATGTGCACCCGAGGTAGCAACACAATTGTCTACAACAAGGCAGAAAAACATAAAATAATGTTGTTATGAAAACAAGATTAAGTCACGACAAGATACTCTTTGGCAATATGTAGATGAAACCAAACAAAAAAGTAACGAAAAGGCAGCGGTACAGAACATACTGAAGACGTAACACCACAGATAACATGTTCAGGCAATTTGTGGATTTGTTTTAAATACCTGTATTTTGATACCCTTTATGTCCAAGCATTATTTATTGTTAGGTTCATATCAGAAGACTAAAGGTTACTCAGGGCTTCTAGATTATGGTAGCCCCACTCCCATGGCTAGTGATATACAGTGTTGGGCTAGTGAATATCTAATATAACTAGCCCGATGGCTAGTGGAGAAAAACGTGTCAAATGCTGCATTTACATATTTTGTAAATATAAACGTCCTTCCCTCTCTTTCCACCCCAAATCTAAATATTTTTAAGCCCAATCTCTCTCTCTTGAGGTGACATACATGTATATGATTATTACTATTAGTAAAATAGTATCTATTTAAAGTAGGGCTAGTGAGTTTTTAATCATGGCTAGTACATTTTTAAATCACTGATACCTTGGTTAGTGGATTTTTATAACATTCTAGAAATCCTAGGTTACTCAAGGTAGATTGAAATTTTAACAGGATTAAGTGACATATGGTGATCTGATATGAACTTGACAAAAAGAAATGCTTGAATGCAATAGTGACAGGTATACAGGTAATTAAAATGAATGCCCATTTGCGTAAGCGTATGGTCCCTCATTGCTGTCTCGGTATATATCCAGGTTTGCCGAAAATGGTTTCATAAATATGCAAATAATACACCATGCTAGTTAAGACAAGTTCATAACTGTTTAAATACTAAAGTGTTAAACAATAATACGGATCGGTTGGGTCTGTCAAAGATAATTTTAAAGCCAAAATACGCTTGGTTAATATTGATCTCATAACACACGATGCCACTGGATTGTGACACTAAACAATACTTTAAAATTGTAAATGTTCTTAAGCGCATTCGTGAACGTTTTAAAATCTGCTTTTCTATCATTTTAATAGAATGGGCAATAGTGTAGCCATGGTATCTCACCCCCTCCCCTTACTCAACTTCGCTGCCCACGTATCCAACTCAAGCATGGTGCACCTTACATCTTGTAAGCTTTGAGCAGCGACACAAGCTGAAGATCAATCTCACATTGTATGCCATCCAATTTAAACTGACTACAACGCTATAAATCTCTAGCAAATCTAACACTAGCGGTACGACAATAATCAGATAGTGGAGTACACGAGAAGACATCATCATCGTTAAATGGAACCAATTCACCTCCCTCGTCAAAGAGCTAGAAACGGAAAAACCCATAGCGATAGTCACCGTTATCTCTGTATCAAGTTCACACCTCACATAATGATGCATACCGATTTATATATAAATATTTATGATGAACAAACTGCTCGTGTCAACGTCCATCATCAAAACCAATTGTTCCTCTTATCAGTGCAGAATCTCAACCACTGTCAAGGAAGTTAACTGCCTATAGTGTTTCGGGTAAGAAGGGTGGGTTTTTTAACCATCGCTTATGCTAGTAAGCTGCTGTTTGGCAATAATAAGGTAAACGACTAGAAACTATTAGAACCTGATGAATTAAAAAACAATATATTGTCATTTCACAAAGTCAGATGAACAGGCATGGTTTGTGATCTGAGCGAGAATATCCTTAACAAATTCCAAATTTATAAAGCAAGACGGACACGCAAACAAGTCATATTGCGAACATCTGTCTCAACAGTGGGCCAAACAATGACAGAAACCAGAGAATTAACAGAAGGACATGAAAGGGTAATTATAAAGTCGAATACGCGAGTGGTGTATGTTAATAGTTTTTCTTCTAGTCCTTGTAAATGTTATTTTATAAAACATACATCAGTGTTGTATATTCCTTACAGTGTTTTCAGTTGATAAGCCGTGATGCGGGGATAGTAGAGTTAATGATCGGTCATTGAAACACGTGTCATTCCAGTCTCCAAAGGCTCTCTTCACTCTATGGATCTCTGTCCAAAGGTCAGGTCAGCTTCAAACTCATAACGTTTTGCTTCAGGTTTTCAATTTTGTTTTTGGAAATCGACATAAATTCATCAACGTCATGAAAACGGAAAACGAAGAATTTTGCTTAGTCACCGTCAAACAAAACGTTATGTCAGAAGTTATTATTTTAAAATCAAAACCAAAATGTTATCTCTTTATAACAAAAGGTTCAAAAGATATTTAACAAGGCATTATTGTATGCATTCATTAAGCACTATGAGCTCGTTGGTAGTGGCCATGTGTTGGTAAAACGCACTCCATTTTCCATCCCACCATTCATCCAAGTAAATAATATTATTGACTTCAAACTTTCCAAATGTATAAAGTCAGTGACTGCTATATTAATGCAAATAGTTAGTAGAGACAGTAATCCTGCTATATAGCAATTACTAATTACTAATACACGAAACTCCTCTCTCAATGAAGGTGCGTGTCTGTGTTATCATTAAATACTGACATAATAAATATGGAATTAGAAACCAACATAATCTAAACACTAAAAATCATTTGCATAAAATTTATTAACATATTTCTCAAAATCATTCGTTCAAAATAAATTATGTGTCCAAAAATACGATATACACAAAAATATTGTGAACAAAAACAGTCAAATAAATAAATAATAATAATTTAATAGCATCATTTACTTGGGACGTAAACTCAAAGACAGAGAGAATCCGTTTAACAGATGTGAATCCTTTGAGCCGTCTGCGAAGATGAAAGCAGAATTGCATTGTTGCATGGATGGCATGGATGCCCACAGGCCACTTCCTGTAATTGTTGATGGCACTTCCGGAAGAATTTGATCTTGGCCAAGACCAAAGTGTCTTTCAAATAAAGAATGTTAGACAGGCGTCGAGTCTTCTTCGTCATCGTCGTCTCTGAAGGTCTGAAAGCAACAACGTCAATGTCATGGCAACTGCTACGACAACCAGATCAACATAAAACTGAATGTTAGAGTCCAGACTTGGTATACATCATGATGACCATCGTGATATCATTAAGTGTGGAGTTCAAATGATGAAAGTTCAACTATCAACCATGCATCATCATCATCATCATCATCATCATCACTGTTATCGTTATCATAGTCGTCATCATCATTATATCATCATTATCATCATCATCATTATCAATATCATCATCATCGTCAACAACAACAATATCCCTTTTGACATTTTAATAATTTGAAGCAAACGTTCAGACACTTACTGGGTACAAAAATGTCTCGATTTTGTCCGAACCATTAGCGTTGTCAGCAACACACGTGTAAACTCCCATGTTCATCCAGCCAATGTTTTTGATTATCAAATCTCCATTGTCTACAATCTGAAAAAACAAACATAATATATAATTTTAGATACATACATGTTTTTACAGGCACACTTTTTTTTAAATATATGAAAGGGATTGGATCTAGTTCAGTCAGTGGAATCGAAATCCATCATGGTATGTGTTGTCCTGTATGTGGGAACATCAACGACATAGGTTAATGGTTTAGATATAAGTCTGTGTAGAGGCCTTAGACACTGAGCCACCGGCGTAACTAGGATTTGATATTGGAAGTCGCCCACGGTGTATGTGACTGTGTGTTCGTGTGAGTGTGTTTGCGTGTGTGTCTGTGTGAGTGCGTGCGTGTCTGTGTGTGTCTGTGTGAGTGCGTGTTTGTGTGCAACCGCACTTTATTAGTCATGTTATGAGGCGACAGGTAACTATATAACGTGGTGGGGGGACGGTGTAATTGGTGGGGGAGGGGCATGTTTCCTATGACGCCACAGCTCTGGGTGGAACACTAAAACCGCCGTCCAGGAGTAAATCCAATATCCACTAGCCGTATGGTTGATGGCTTTGAAAGTACTCCGCGTGTAAGAAAAGTCTGCTTACTTTATAATGTCGTCCGTCTTCGATGAGTTTGCCTCTGACGTCATACCATCGGATTCTGGGTTTCGGAATGCCGTCAGCCCTGCAGTAAATCTGCACGTTGTTTTTCTGAAACTCCATCCGGGTCGACGTCCACATCGTTATCTTGGCAGCTTCACCTGACAAAATACCAATGTCAAAAGTTTTAATTTTAGTATGTATAATATAATATAATAATATAATATAATATAATATAATATAATATAATATAATATAATATAATATAATATAATATAATACTGCCATGCACATCAATGGCTTCTTATGGTCAAGACTTGCACCAGTTTAAAACATGAGAGTCTGTACTGTACATCAATGGCTTCTTATGGACAGGTCTTGCACCAGTTTAAAATACGAGAGTCTGTACTGCACATCAATGGCTTCTTATGGACAGGTCTTGCACCAGTTTAAAACATGAGAGTCTGTACTGCACATCAGTGACTTCGTACGGACAAATCTTGCACCAGTTTAAAACACGAGTGTCTGTACTGCCATGCACTTCTTATTATTCAAATGGTGTAAACAATCTATACGGAAATCTCTTATTCTGTTTCTACTCACCTCTTAATGCTTTCTTCACGACACACTCTTCTAAATCGTTATAGCTGCTGTCATCTGCAAGTAGGGAATAGCAGGTTTACATATACATGTAAGCAACATTATTTAGTGCATAACAATTAATACTGTGGTATGGAAATGTTCTACAAGATATGCAGTTAATGTGGAGAAAGAAAACAAAAGTAAAGTATGTTTAAGAAGGTTAAAAACAGTATAAGATTTAATTTTGATCAGGACTTTACACAAAGATGTAAATAACACTGAGGTGTTTTTTAATTTTATTATCCGTCCCTTTAAAATTAATATGAAGCTGAAATCTGAACGTAACACATGATAATCTGAGACAGAATTATAATTAACCAAACGATGGATCATAGAGGGAACGTGATCATATTCGTGCTCAACGGAAATTGTGCAAGACTGTAGACTTTGGCAAACGACGTGCTTTTTCTTTTCCTTGAGGAGGTGGGTGGGTCGGTTCATCCTCTTGCAAAAAATATATTGGAAACACGATCCCTACCCACTTCCTGCATACGTGCATGAATCATTAGTAAAAAGGACCCTTCCCCGAACTATAGGCTTATTATCTTTAAAAAAATAAAAAAATATCGCTTACCTAATTTGACCATTGTCGTCTGGGATATTCTTTGGTAATTAGTTTCCGCAACGCATGCGTAAAGTCCTTCATCTGCCGGGGTGACGCAGTTGATGGTGAGCCTCGACTTGGTGGATGAGAGACGTAGTAGAGGTAGGCCGTCCTGCCCGACAGTGTCTTCGTGGTCAGCTCCTGTCTGCTGGAGCTGGGAACAGAAACCACAACCATCACGTCACCATTGAAATTAATTATTTAACTCCACATAGGGCGACGCCACACAATACGAGTTCCTCGTACGATACTAGCCACGGGAATAGCCGATTGACGACTTCCTCGTACGATACTAGCCACGGGAATAGTCGATTGACGAGTTACTTGTACGATACTAGCCACGGGAATAGCCGATTGACCAGTTCCTCGTACGATACTAACCACGGGAATAGCCGACTGATGAGTTACTAGTACGTTACTAACCATGGGAATAGCCGTTTGACGACTTCCTCGTACGATACTAGACACAAGAATAGCCGACTGATAAGAAGACAAAGATTACGATTTCATCGGTTGCTATGCAATGGGTTTGTACTTAGTGGCTATTCTCGTAGAAGGCACTCGTATCGTTTGGCGTCGTCTTTATACTACGGGCGCGTGTCTCAAAACATGTACTACTTCTTTTTTAAATAAAAGTTAAAAGTTTTCGAGAGAGAGAGAGAGAGAGAGAGAGAGAGAGAGAGAGAGAGAGAGAGAGAGAGAGAGAGAGAGATATTTTAGTAACAGAAACAGACAGGCTGGCAAAAGGCCAAATAGAGCTATATAGACAGACAAACAAACAGATGGACAGACCGAAAGACAAGAAGAAGACACATTGTGTGTATGTTTTATTCATTGCAGAAAACAGAAGAAAAAAGTATTTGTTCTTAACCAACATATATCTATAAGGATGTCTGACCTGGTCTATGGGTTTTCCATCCTTGAGCCAGTGTATCGTCGGGTTGGGAGAGCCTCCGGCTTGGCACTCTAACACGAGATTGTCGAGGTGCCCCACACCAACGGTCTCTTTGAGAGGTCTACCTTTGAAAAACAATTTGGGACCAA
>JAECMU010126922.1:0-11008 GCA_016106625.1 Dracogyra subfuscus
TAATTATTTTGATAGTGGGTTTAGATATCCACCATGAGTTTGCTAAAAAAACAATAAAAAAAAAACAACAACAAAAACAAAGAAAAAACAAAAACAAAACCCTACAAAGCAGTTACAACATGACTTAAGTGTTTGTTTTATTTTACTGTTATACTCGTAAATGTGTAATGTTACAAACATTATATAAAAATCCAGTTATAATTGATCAGGAATTTGGGCTAGTGCTTTATCTTGGTGGGCTAGTGGTTTTCACAAACCCACTAGCCCTGTGGCTAGTGACTTTTTAAAATATTTGTCATACTCTGGAATACAGTATATTTTAATTTACTGACATTTCTCTGTTATGCTTTTTGAAAGATGGCCATTACAGTATTTTTATTAATACAGTATATTTTAATTTACTGATATTTCTCTGTTATGCTTTATCAACGATGGCCATTACAGTATTTTTATCAATACAGTATATTTTAATTTACTGATATTTCTCTGTGTTATGCTGAGATGATAAATCATTGTGACTGTCAGTGTGCAATATGATATTTGATATATTAGAAAGATGAAACAAATCAGGGTGAATCCTTTGTTATAATAATAAAATAAAAATTGTTTTTTGTTTAACGACGCACTCAACACATTATAATTACGGTTATATCGGCGTCGAACATATGGTTATGTCGAGAAAAACCCCAGTGGTTAGCTGACGGGGTTGTTATAATAAGACCTAAAAAACCCAACTACTGAGGTCAGATTGCAACACCAAAAAAAACTTAAATTAATTTCTTGAATTTAAAAATGGCTCTGCTGCTTATTGATCAGATCTGTGTTGATTGTGAATTGCTTTGTTTGTTAAATATTGTCTGCTAACGTCAGAGAGTTTCTCTAATTGTTATATGAAAAATCGATGTTACAAATTTACAGGAAATGAGAAAACTTGCAGGAAACGTTATTTTAAAAAAGTGGTAGATGAAATGGCACTTTTAGCTATTTCTCATTTAAGCCGGTGCTTTACAACTGGTGCAATCTGTCTGTGGAATGCTGTACATAAAAGATCCTTTGCTGCTAATCAAAAATAATAGCCCATTAAGTGGCAGCAGTGGGTTTCTTCTGTCATTATCTGTGTGGTCCTCAACCTTATGTCCAATGTAATGCATTGTATAACAGTAAATAAAATGTGTCAAGGGCATTGTTAAATAAAATCGTATCTTCTTTTTTTCTCTTCTCTTTTTTTCTTAATTCATTTTCCTTTTTTAAAAGACCTACATGTATGACAGAAGGTCATGCAAAATGTAGTACTGTTTTTGTACTTACTTTCATTATTTTATTGTGTTGGCAACTCTACATACATTTCGTTTTCAAACCAGTCTGGATTTATATCAAAAACGTCCTGAAGCGTACCGATGTGAAAGGTGCCACTTTGTTTGGCTGACATGTTTGTAAATACCGTGTTGTATTCATATGCGAGTAAAGTGGCGTAATTAAATCTTAGGTATATCTCTCCATGATTAGATACCTACGATTGAAGGTAACTGGCCAATCAGAATCGAGTTTTTCCAAAGTCATGGTATAATTACTATTAATTACTATTAATTGATTACTGATACTTTATCTTTTACTTCACCTGACAATTTCTCTCATAATACTTTTCTGTTGACCACATTTTAATTTATTATTTTTTTAAATCATGTAAGAGATACCAATGCCTGAGAAGGTCAAATTGACAAGCGGCATAACTAATATATTCACTGTTTCTATTACGGACTACTGATGGGCAAACAAGATAACCATGGGTCATGCAACTGATCAGTGTTTATTAAATTTGGGACTGGTTCAGATCTTTTGAAAATCAAAATGCACATTAACAAATGTGCAGAAACACTGTCAGTAAATGGATAGGACGTTGTTTCAGTAATAGAAATGGACAGGTGCTTCGGACCGACAAAAATTACATAAGATTGTCAGGCAAATACATGCTTAATTTTTTTTAATTTTGGTCTTAAATATTGAGAATTGGTCCCAGACCGGAGGAAAAAAGGCTTTTTACCACCCCTGCT
This sequence comes from Dracogyra subfuscus, assembly GCA_016106625.1. Taxonomy (NCBI): domain Eukaryota; kingdom Metazoa; phylum Mollusca; class Gastropoda; order Neomphalida; family Peltospiridae; genus Dracogyra; species Dracogyra subfuscus. The sequence continues at coordinate 2,052 of JAECMU010126922.1, forward strand.
CTATATCTATGGCTATACTTTGAAATTTAGAAAATCAGGATTTCTTTTCTTTTTAAGTTACTACCGGTAATGATTTTAATGGTGTATGCATTTTATTCTATAACCCCGTCCCTCAGGGGCAGTTGTTATGGCTTTACTAATTACATTTACTGGAAGGAAATGTTTTATTTAACGACACACTCTAGTGATTTCCCTAGAAATTTGGCAAGGCATGGTAGATCAAACACTTTTGAGGCATTTTTACCATTTTCGGGGCACTTGTATTTTATTAAAAATACAGAAAAAATAATTGAAATAAACATTAATGTAATTTATGTGCTTGCTTTAATAAATGAATGGCAAAAGATATAAAAGGCATATTTTATTAATTACTTATAGACTATTGAGGCATGGTGCTGCACCATGCTAAAACAAGCTAGGGACAACACTACATTCAACACATTTTATTTATGGTTATATGGCATCGGAAATATGGTTAAGGACCACACAGATATTGAGAGAGGAAACCCACTGTCGCTTCTTCATGGACTACTGTTTTCAATTAGCAGCAAGGGATCTTTTATATACATCATCCCACAGACAAGATACAACATACCACAGCCTTTGATATACCAGTTGTGGTGCACTGGCTGGAGTGAGAAAATAGCCCACTGACAAGGATCGACCCCAGATGGACTGTGCATCAAGCGAACACTTTACAACTGGGCTACGTCCCACGCCTTAAATTTGTCCCACTCCTTAAATTTACTGAATCAGATGTGTCAAATTGATATGAATTTGAATACCATGCATATTGATCACATGTACTGCATGAGTTTATTTGTTACACTTAAAACCAGTTTTATTTTGTGAGATTATAAGTTATTTAATTCACCCCTGGTTTGGTTTAACCGTTACAAGTTCACACAGAATATTTTTAATTTTCTATTAATGCCTTTTTGTTTTCTTCAAAAAAGTTTGTAAGGGTAGATTGGAAATAAATAAACAAATTCCATGTAAAGAAATTGTAATTTTAATAAGGTACAAAGATTTTATTTGCCAAAACATTTTAAAATTGCTACAAACTCATAGTCCCTTTAAGAGTAAGGTTATGAAACATATATGATATGTGTGTTCATATATATTTAATATATATATTATATGTACAGTAGGGTTGAATACACCACAATGTTCGACTACTTGAGTGGTAAAATTTCCAGATTTTGGACAACCAATTGGGAAGGTAACTGTAACCTGAGGCCACATTTGATGAAATATTTTGACTCCGTCTGTAGAGTGTCACCAGAGGTGTTGGCATATAAAAGATCCCTTGCTACTAATGGAAAAATATAGCAGGTTTTCCTTAAGACAATGAGTACAAAATGACCAAATGTTTGACATCCAGTAGCTGATGAATAATAAATAAATGTGCTTTAGTATACTAGTGGTGACAAACACAGGGATAGCACTGGGTGTGCAAAACATTTCGCCAAATTATGTCCAAAATTAAAAAACTCAGTTATATTCCAGGAAATATCAATTATTGCATTTTTCGCCAATTTTTTTTTTTTTTTGCCAATTGGTAATAAAATTCGCAATTGCTGAATTTAATGAATGGCAGAGCTAGCCCTGCAAACAAAACAAACTTTTAACTTTGTGTATACTTCTGTTGTGGCAGATTGCTCTAGTGGTGTCATTAAACAAAACACACTTTAATGCTTTGTTGGAGATATTCTGAAGGTACATGTAGTGTTGACTAATGATGGCATTCATTAGACTCTTGCTGCTCGTGTTCACATGAAATCCTTGCATCTGTGGATCTGTTTTTGCGGTCTCATGTTCAATCTCCTACATGTATTGTTACATGGAAGCAAAAACATGATTAAGGCAGGATGCACTACACCACTGATATTTTTATAGCAGTCTCATCCAGCTTTCTCTTGTGCTGTAATATTGGCTGCAGATGTTGACTTATTACTGCAGTAACACCTGCTTTTTGTCACATGATTTCATGATTTTCCGCGATTTTCCTTTGTCACCAATGTAACCATTACAAACAGACACATTTTTTTGGGCAAAGTTGTAGTCAAATATCACCATATCTGGAGATGAAATTATATATGTTTTCATTTTCAGTAAAGTCTATTTCAGTTTTATATATAAAGTTTACCATTGGTTTCAGTCTGCAAGTGAGGCTCTATCGGATAATTGGTTATACCGGTTATTGGCATAAATTTGACACGCACCGGGGCTATGCAATTAAGTGGATTCGACTGTATTTTTTTCTTCTTAAAAATATTGCTTTAAAGGCATACTGTCATGAATTTAAGGACCTTATTTCTAAAAAAATAGATAATAAATAACAATTACTTTAATTGTTGTAAACCGAATCTAGCTATCACATCACCTTAACTGAACCACGATGGAGTGAAATCCATGCCAACCCTTTCAGCAATTTTAGTTTTTGAATTATGGACCATTGCCATAATTCAATTATTTTTACAAAATATCATTAATAAATAAGTATGGTGGTTGATGGTTGAGAAAAGTACATTTAGGGACAAATCAAAGTATTTTTGTTCAGGTAATACTTTGTTAGGCCATTAAATAGGTCAGTGGTCTGTGATAATATGCCTTTAAAATTGCTTTTTGATTCAAAGAAACAAGGACCATGAGTTAACTCATGATTTTCCCCAATCTGCTGTGTGGTGTACAAGTACATGTATGTACTGAAAATAATGTGTGATAAGGACTCTCTGTAAATTGTTAGAACCCGCCACAAACCCAGCAAGCCCTGCTGTGTGTGTCCAGTAAGTAATACAGAAGATAAACTGAATGTTTTGCCTGAAACCATGGAAAAGATCGCTATTCAAGACTGTAGTGTCGCAGGATTTTGAGATATATATTGACTGTCATTTTGAAGAATCAATATAATTTGTACAAATAATGTTTACAAGTCATGCATGCTCATATGCTAGCCAATCTAAAGAGTCCTATGTGATTTTTACAAGTCATGCAGGCTCATATGCTAGCCAATCTAGAGAGTCCTATGTGATTTTTACAAGTCATGCAGGCTCATATGCTAGCCAATCTAGAGAGTCCTATGTGATTTTTACAAGTCATGCAGGCTCATATGTTAGTCAATCTAAAGAGTCCTATGTGATTTTTACAAGTCATGCAGGCTCATATGTTAGCCAATCTAGAGAGTCCTATGTGATTTTTACAAGTCATGCAGGCTCATATGTTAGCCAATCTAAAGAGTCCTATGTGATTTTTACAAGTCATGCAGCCAGTCTAGAGAGTCCTATGTGATTTTTACAAGTCATGCAGGCTCATTTGCTAGCCAATCTAGAGAGTCCTATGTGATTTTTACAAGTCATGCAGGCTCATATGTTAGCCAATCTAAAGAGTCCTATGTGATTTTTACAAGTCATGCAGGCTCGTATGCTAGCCAATCTAGAGAGTCCTATGTGATTTTTACAAGTCATGCAGGCTCGTATGCTAGCCAATCTAGAGAGTCCTATGTGATTTTTATAAGTCATGCAGGCTCATATGTTAGCCAATCTAAAGAGTCCTATGTGATTTTTACAAGTCATGCAGGCTCGTATGCTAGCCAATCTAGAGAGTCCTATGTGATTTTTACAAGTCATGCAGGCTCATTTGCTAGCCAATCTAGGGAGTCCTATGTGATTTTTGTGAACCTCGGGCTCCCAGACTGTCCTCAAAATTGCACACTGTCATGTATAAAAATGATGATAAGTAATCCTTGTTTTTAAATAATGTTTGGAAAACTTTTCACAGGTATATATTTTGTAGAACACTTTGCAGCACTAATTAATTTGTTCAGCATAATGCAAGTAACCTTTTCTCATTTAAGGGCCATTCAAATACATGTAGTACTTGGTCAAAATTAGACACTCTGCCCACCTCCCTGTAATAAGGCGGGCAGCATAGCCCAGTGGTACAGTGCCCGCCTGATGCGCGGTCGGTCTAGGATCGATCCCCGTCAGCTAACCACTGGGGTTTTTCTTGACATAACCATATGTCCGACGCCGATATAACCGTCATTATAATGTGTTGAGTGCTTCGTTAAACAAACAAACAAAAATCCTCCCTGTAATACTCCGTAATGGTAGACAATACACCATCTCAAAATAGGTAACGCTCGGAGACACTCCCCTTACCCTACCTCCCATTCACAAACAAATCATGCGATGGGTGTAATAAATAGAGGATATTTCATGTTGTTTGTCAAATATGATTTATATCTCAATGAGTGAAATTTGCAGTCATATCTCACGAGTATGATATGATTGCAAACTTCATGAGATATAAATCATATTTGACAAAAAACATGAAATTTTCTATTTATTATATAACTTTTGGCAATTTTCCTTTATTCTTAAAATGCCAGCAGCAAAATAGTTCCGGTTTCCTTACAGTGAAGATAACACTTTCTACTGTGACGATAACACATTTTAGAGTGAAATATTGAAATTTTCACTCTAAAATGTGTTATCGTCACTGAGTGACTGATAACACTGTTATTTCACTGATATTTTAAAATATTTCACTAACTTTTATATATATATTTTTTGTTTTGTACTGTTTGCAATTTGAGAAAGTGCAGATCTACAATGTATATATGCATTTTGACTCGTTATAATCCTTATTTTGTGTATACATCTAGCTATAAATACCTACTTTAAACATTGTTGCCATGACAAAGCATTTATAAATAAAACGAAAAGAATGGAAATTATCTTTCAATAATAAAAAAAGTGAGTTACATGATGCTGTTAGATGCACACACTCCCCCCCCCCCCAACCCTCCAGTAATGAGATATATGAGATATAATGTTTGTGTTTGGACCATCACCCGCTCGAGTGTTACATAATATTTTAATGGCCCCTTATACAATCACTTCAAAATAGAAATCTTTCTTTTCTTTTTACAGAATACATGTATATCCAAAGTGAATTATTTATTCATCATTTGTATTTTTTTTATTTCTGAATATAAGACTTTTTGTGTAATTATTCTCAATGGGAATAACATCAAGATGTCTTGCAGACATCTTGACAACATTGGTTAGCTAATCCGGATATTTTCAGAAGCCGCAGTTAATGAGCAATGGCGCTTGGTCTCCGTTCTTGTCATACTAGTATTAAAAAAGACCCTCATCAGCTCGAGTAGGCAGCTGGTTGAAGCAAGAGCCATGTCATTATTTCATGGAAGTACAGTATAAATACTCGGTAATACTAACAGGCTGTTAAGTAAATACAGTTTCCTGTATGGGTCAAGCAAGTTGTTATTTTATGGAAGTAAATACTTGGTAATGCTAACATCTTTTAATTTGTCCTTCAGTTAGGTCGGAATATTTTGGGCAAGATAAATTCTAATTAATGTTTTTAATTGTTTTGGGAGGGGCTGTTTTTATTGTGTGTGGTTGTTTGTTTTTTTTGGGGGGATTGATATTTTTTGTGGAGGTTTTATGGGGGTGTTGGGGGAGAAGCGTTGATTTTAAATGCTTACGATATTAAATTGTTCAGCAAAACACATATGACCTTATTGGTGTTCTTTCATCCATTTCTGACCGTGTGCCATTACATGTGATTACCAGAGTTATAACAAGTTTGTTTTTTCCCGCTAAATATTGCTATTAATAACAGTGTTGTTAGTTGAGAAAGCCTGGGGCAAGTATCTATTTTCTTTTGATAAAATTTAAAAAAAAAGGCAAATCATATTTTCTACCACTGGAGGCGACTTGTATCAGCATGTCTGTCATGTTAACTTGGTCATAATTACCATTTGTAGCCTAAACACATTCTGGACTGGTAAAAAGGTTTAAAGATTTGTTTCATCCATAATAACCACCCTCGGTGGTATCGTGAGTTAAGCCATCAGACATAAGGCTGGTAGGGGACAGAGTTCGCAGCCTGGTACCGGTTACCACACAAAGCAAGTTTTAATGACTAGGTGTAAGACCACTACACCCTCTTCTCTCTCACTAACCACTAACCACCAGCAACTAATCAACTGTCCTGGACAGACAGCCCAGATAGCTGGATATAATTGGATATAACTGAACATCCATAATGTTAATCTTAATTAAGCTGGTCAAGCTGCCGAAGCCATCAAAGCTACTTACAATGTAGTACTCTCGGTAGTTGTGGGGGCGGGATGTAGCCCAGTGATAAAGCACTCACCTGATGCATGGTCAGTCTAGGATCGATACTCGCCATTGGACTACTTCTGGTCCAGCCAGTGTACTATAACTGATATATCTAACGGCTGTGGTATATGTGGGATATGAGGCGTATAATTTTGTATCATAGTTATGTCACAAGTGAATTTTGTTTTTAATTTGTCATGAACTTTAGTGAGTGACAGTAAACATTATTTCATGAGGGACATAAACATAATACAAAATGATACTGAGTTTAATATCATCTTTATTACCCATAGTCGATTTTAATGTTTATGACAGACCTCGTTTGACTGATGTTAATTCCTGTATGGTTGTAGTGCATCAATCTGATGATGTTATCGCATGACGTTCTAGTGAGACATAAAACATTGTTATATGAATAAAGATTTTTTTACCATAAGGGTACCGTAATAAATAGTTATTATTATATAATATTTAGTGAAATGTCTTGAAATATCAGTGAAATAAAAGTGTTATCAGTCACTCAGTGACGATAACACATTTTAGAAGGACAATTTCACTATTTCACTATGTTAGGATATATGGGGTTAATCATTATGAGGTTAACTTTAAATTTGTAGTACCAGTTCAAGGGGGGTAAATTAAGCCATATAAAATAGTTTCTACTTGGAAGGGGAGATACTAATCCAGATGGGTGTAATTAACAAACCTGTGTCTCTCAGTGCTGAGATTAGTGTTCATTGTTGGCACCAGGGAGGAAGGGCTAACCTTGTCAGCACACAGTAATTTGCATACTGTTTTTTGTTGTTGCTTGTTTTATATATTGCTGTAGTTAGAAATAAAATCAGTTTTCACTTGTTCTCTTTGGTCGTCTGATGTTATCAGATGGGTAGTGATCATAGAACTTAACACACTCTAAAATGTGTTATCATCACTGTAGAAAGTGTTATCTTCACTGTAAGAAAGCCATAACTATTTTGCTGCTGGCATTTTAAAAATAAAGGTAAATTACAAAATGTTATATAATAAATAGAAAATTTCATGTTTTTTTGTCAGATATGATTTATATCATAACACATTTGCTCGACTCGTGAGATATGATTTCAAACTTCACTTGATGAGATATAAATCATATTTGACAGAAACATGAAATATCCTCTATAGATGTAAGATGCATTGTATACAGCCCTCAAAATAAGTTGTAGTCAGTGTAACTGCTTAGTGGGTTACATGGTATTTCTCTGTTGTAACCAATTCGGTTTCTACTCTACTGTAGTTTTGAAATTTTACCTAGAAGGTAAAATATGGCCTTACTAAATGCCAGATAAATGGATCATTAAATTTCAAAGCTTTGGATGTTTACAAGTATCAGTTTAATTCCCACGATAACAAATCCTGCGAGATGTTAATGCAATTAAAAAGGTGTCAGTAAGAATGTTTAGTACCTGAGAGAAGTATGATAAATGTAATTAGAAGTGTGTTAGTTTGTTTGGGTATTATTTGTTATGTACAGTAAGTGCTGTTGCCTGAGAAAATTGTGCAAACCATGCATTGTGGACAAAAACGATTGTGAATGAAGTATCGGTTATGAGAAAATGCCAAATGTCTAGTTGGTCATTTTCAGAAGTTTGTTTTGTTTAATGACACCACTAGAGCACATTGATTTATTAATCACATTGTCTATCGGATGTCAAACGTTTGGTAATTGTGACATATAGTGTTAGAGATGAAACCCGCTACATTTTTACATTAGCAGCAAGAGATTTTTTTATATGTACCATCCCACAGACAGGGTAGCACATACCATAGCCTTTGATATACCAGTCGTTGAAATGAGAAGTAGCCCAGTGAGCCCACTGGCGGGGACTGATCCCAAACCAACCACGCATCAAGCGGGTTATTTTCAGTGACTGACATACACCAAGTGATGTTTTAATACACTAAAAGTAAATTGATAGATTGGCTGTGATGTATAGGTTCCAATGTACCATATCAGTTTCTGTTGCAGATAATGTTAACGTTTACTGATAAAACTGATATAATTATTAGCAGTTTATCAACACACCCAGGCAGCACACCAATAAAAAGTATGGCAGGTCACATTTAATCTACTTACAAGAAAACGAGGGTCACATACCATGTAAGAGATTTGATGAATGCTTTTATTAGCCAGCATCATTTTTACCGAAAATTGCACTTCTCTGTCTGGAGGTATCTTACAGTGATTTGAACATCTTGTATATATACTGCATAACAACTGTGTAGCAAATACAAAGGTATTTATTTCTTGGCGTCATGGGATATAGCCAAGTGGTAAAGTGCTTACCAGGTTTAGAATTGATCCCCATCATTGGGCTCATAGGACTATTTCTTGTTTCAGCCAGTACACCATGACTCATATATCCAAAGATCATGGTATGTGCTATCCTGTCTGTGAGATGGTGCATATAAAAGTTCTATTCTACTTACAGAAATGGACAGCAGATTTCCTTTCAAAGACTTTATATCATAATTACCAATTGTTTGACATCTTATTTCCGATGATTAATAAATCAATGTTCTCTAGTGGTGTTGTTAAACAAAACAAACTTTACACTTTATTCATTGGTACAAATAATCAATGTCACACATTACTACCAATCAGAGTGGCAGCTGCTGTTAACTCCATAAATATTGAACAGTGCACTGCGAACTTTGACCCAGAACTTTCTTCTTTTGTACAGTGCAACCATCACCTACCGGTGATACCCATTAGCTGCAGCTGTGTATATATGTTTTATGGAGGGGCAGGAAGTGTGTGTGTGT
>JAECMU010126922.1:11038-22004 GCA_016106625.1 Dracogyra subfuscus
ATCGTTGTTAGCTGTACATGTTGTCATTTATGAATAATGTATGCCACCAGCAGTGCACCATTCCTACTGGACACATGGTATTGGCTTGAGTAAGGAAAGACAATTAAGCAGAGGCCATTAATTTCATTAGCGTTCTCACTTGTTAACACTAAGTACATGTTGGCACAACATTTGTAAGACAATGATTCCTGCACCTTTATGTATGAAGACGTTTCTGTGTATTTTTTGCTCAGTTGTAGAGTGCACACCAATGCGTTTGGTACATCAAAGGCTGTGGTATGTACTGTCCTGTCTATCACTTGTAAACACCAAGTACACACTAGCACATTTGTAGATCAATGTTTCCTACAGCTTTATGCATTAAAAGGTTTCTGTTATTTTGAGCATCAAAGGCTGTGGTCTGTGCTGTCCTGTCTAGGAAAATGCATACATACACTGTAAGTTATATTGTTGTTTATTTGGTAGGAATAGCCTGTATTGGCAGTGGGTTAATATTCTCTATATCTCTTGACCAAGTCTTGAAATAGCCATGTTAGAAATCAACTATCAGTTTTTAAAATGTGCTCTGGTGTCAAAAACAAATATTGTTTTCCTTTCCCCATCCCAACCAGTGCCCCATCACTAGTGCATCAAAAACTGTGGTGTGTGCTGTTCTGTCTTTAAAGAAAATGCAAGTAACAAAATAGCTCTGGGTTTTTCCCCCGTAAATAACCATAAGTTAGACCCCAAAAATAGCCATCATTTAAAATGTTCTGAGTAATCATTAAACAAACATTCCTTTCTTTTCCTTTTTTAAAAACATTTTTGCAGTTGTCTGTTAATCATAGGTTTTTCTGTACACCATCACATATTGATAGTTGGCAGCAGACAGGATTTTTGAGGTTTCCAAATTTGCGACTTCTTGAAATAATTTATTGTCGGAAGGAGACTTGAGCAGGCCTTAATTATCGCAGACTTGTCATGTTGAAATGATGATTCGTAAAAGCTCATGAAATGTCTTCATTTGGCCGGGAAATGACTTCGTGTCTGAGAGTGGGATGTCGCCCATTAGCACGACAACTGGCGGTGACACCGAGCTGCTATACTTGACTGAGTGGGTCTCCACATATTCATATATAGATACGTTGCTTTACCTTTTATAACTACACATGTAACTAATATAGCACATAAACCATTTGGGACTGGTTTGTAGCATTGATCAGATGGGAAGATGGGAGTTCAGGAACATTTTGGTTGGTTTTGTGTCACAGATTTTAGAGGTTGCTACAGTACTCAGTTTTAAAATATAATACATGTATATTAGTTGTAGTTGTAAATATAATCAGTTTTTAATAGCAACTGGCACTACAGTTGACAACATTCACTTTTTGTACCCTTGTTTTGGCATCTCACACAATAAATATAACATATCCAATGGTAATTTTGTTATATGATATATTTTAAAAAAATGGTACTTTATATTTCTTTCAACTTTAAAAAAACCTTAATATTTTGTCTAAAATTTTGAAAAATAAAAACATACCTATATTGTCTGTTCAATATAGATCTCTGAACTATTTTTTGAAGGGTCACCGTTAATAGACCAATGTTTATTTTAATGCGAAGTTGAATGATGTCAATATTCCAAGGACATCACTTTACATATCTATCCTTACAATAATTAATAAACTGGATGCATGACAGATAGTACTGGAAAATTCCCTTTAACAATTGTTTTTAAAACAATAATGTTCCTCAAGGAGTACTGAAAGAAGTAAAACAAATTAGTACATAAATACTTTATGTTGATAAACATTTATTAGAATTATGTTTATCATGAAAAGAAACCATAAGGGATAAAAGTTAACTCGATCTTTTCATGATTGGACTCTGAATTAGCGGCTCAACTGCTGAGGAAACAAGTTGGCTGTTAATAATGGGAGCTGAGTCTACATACATCAGTGTACTTAGCTGACCACCGCTCTCCGAACAAACAGCCATGCAGTGTTCATCTGGATGTAAATCAATACCTGATTGTCTGTCGAACCCAGGTACCCCGTTGTGTGCAATCTATTCTCCATTGTTTATTATTCTCAAAATTACAAGCATATACATGCAGCGTATGTGTAGCTGCATATGTTACAGTTCTCCAAGGCAGTTTAGCATTTGCGCGGGTCATGAGTGCCGGTATATCACAAGCTGTATGACCACAAACACTGATCATAGGGTGACACAGAGGCTGCAGATGGCAATTACCTTCTCTGAGATGTGACCATCTTGGTAGTAATTCCAGGGCCCCGTTTGTAACACATAATTAACAGCTAATGATCGACATATGGTTGTTATTTGCACTCAGGGTCAGTTTTCATCCATTTAGGGGACCTCCTGGTCTGCGGGGAGCCATCAGTGTGTGGAGAATCCCATTAATTGTTCTTGCTATTGATTCCCAGTGTGCAGATAATAATAGGTCTGGTTGAAGGAAGGATCCGTTTGTTCACTTTCTGCTCATCTCTCGCATACTGCAGCCGCTACCTGTGTAAAAAGTACTGTCAACATTCCTCGGTGTCTTGCTAATTAAAGTGGAATATACGCTTCCTCCTGAAGCAGCGTTTTGTAATCCAGTGGAAATTATTGTGATGCAAAAAGATTTACCGGTAGTAAAACAAGTTGAGAGCCAAATGATGCCGCAGGGTTCTTTTTCTTTAAAAAGTACACAATAGATTAGTACTAAATGGTGAACTAAAAGCTTTTTCATCAGCATGTCTGTGACAGAATACCTTAAAGCACTGTATAGACCATAACACTTTGAAACATTATGGAATTTTAAGCTGCTATGCCTAATTCTATCGGGTGACCATTGACCAACCACTATGGTATAACCATAACATTTTTTTCAAATACTGTGGAATTCTAAGCCATTACGCCTAATTCTGTGTGGTGACAAACCGAGTGTGTTGACCAATGACCAAACATTATGTTATAACTTTTCAAATACTGTGGAATTCTAAGCCATTACACCTAATTCTAGGTGGTGACAAACCGAGTGTGTTGACCAATGGCCAAACATTATGTTATAACTTTTCAAATACTGTGGAATTCTAAGCCATTACACCTAATTCTAGGTGGTGACAAACCGAGTGTGTTGACCAATGACCAAACTTTATGTTAACTTTTCAAATACTGTGGAATTCTAAGACACCATGCCTAATTCTGTGTGGTGACAAACTGAGTGTGTTGACAAATGACCAAGCACTACATTATGTCACAGGTAATCGTAAACGGTTGTAAAATCAATCCTGCAGCAGCTGACTGCTTTCACAAAAAGCCTCAAACATCAGCTACTTTTCCTTTGTTTTCGCCGTCAACACACGTCGCGCTAATGAAGCCGCCAGGTTTCCCCGCTTGATTTGCAGTATATATATATATTCGTGTGTCAGTTGGCTGTGGCACGATGAAATTGTAAGGTTTACACCGATTCTGTGGCTGATTGTGAAAGCATCGTTTTGATCATTTTCCCATCAAGCGAATGTGCTTGATAATTGATATTCTCGGTATGAGCGTCGAGTTGTGATCTCGGGAATGGCTGGATTTAACATTTGCCAGATGGATCAGATAGTCTTTTATCTCGGTGGATTATCCATTTATGTAAGTCTTTTGATATACATGTAGTGTCTGTGTTTGTGTGTTGTTTCCTATTGTACAAAGGGAGTGGACATTGATTATTGCTATCATGTTTGTCTTTGGCTTTCAACAGCATTGATTGATGTCGTCTTTTTGTGTTACAGGTTTAGAAACTCAATCAGGTGTTAATTTCGTTTTGTTGTAAAATAAAAACACAGTGTTGTCAGTTCAATGACCTTTGAGAAGATTATTTGAATGCTATTTTTGCTAGCCTACAGATTTAATTTTTAAGAAAGTTGAGATTTATTTTTGATGGTTGATTCTTTACTGAAATATTGTTTTATAAAACATTTCAAGCAAATAGTTTTGTTAAACAGATAAAATATATATATATATATACACACACACACACACACACACATACACACACACACAAAAGGAAGGAAAACAGGAAATAAGGAAGAAAATGTTTTATTCAACGACACACTCAGCACCTTTTATTTATGGTTATATGGTCTCAAACATAAGCTTATAAGGACCACACAGTTATTGAAAGAGGAAACAACCAGCTGTCACCACTTCATGGTCTACTCTTTTATATGCACCATCCCACAGACAAGGTAGTACATACCACGACCTTTGTTACACCAGTTGTCGAGCACTGAAAGAAAGCTTTGTTAACAACATCTGATATCTGCCACCACTGAATACCAGCAAGGGATCGGTTATATAAACTTGTTTACATAAACATGATAGCACATACTGTACATGTATGTGTGTTTGATATGCCAATTTACTTGTGGTTCAGGATGGGAGGGAAAACTGCCATTAGTTAGTGCTGTCAGTCCTATGATCTACCACATCTAAGTGACCTTGGATGATACCTCTCATTGACGTCTTCGTTGCTAAAGTTTTATCTGTTTAACAACACCACTAGAGCACATTGGATGTCAGGCAGACATTCACATAGTTGTTTAATAATATCATAAAACAGTGTATTTTTTAAACAAAATCCCTCAATAACATTTCAAATGTTATCTTTTGAAAGCTAAATCATTTGTCTTAATTAAGGTGTTGGGCACTTAAGCTATATGTAGCTGCTGAAATAGTCTTTTGTTGGGTTTTTTGCTGAAGTTTATCTCATGTCACTGAGTTGTTTAATTAGCTTGTTAGCATTAGTGATAAGTCAAAGTCACCATAATATTTCGGACCCAATGCAATTCCAAAACCCAAATAGCAAAACTGACAACAAGACACTCTCTTGTTTTTCTCTCATACCAACTTGTTGGCCCAATATTTTACTTTTAACAAGGGACAAGAAAGCTTATCATGTCATTTGCAAATGACCAATCAAAGCAATGTCCTATTTTCAGCCAGATTCATTTCAATAATACCAGAAAATACTAATTATTACTTATTGTAATATAACACATTTATTATCAGTTACTTAATGCATGTGCTGACCTTTTTAATACAGATCTAAAATTGTTATACTTCACTGAAACTAAGTATTTAATAACAAAATATTACAATTCTCACCAATAATATAATTTGGAACCTTCTAAATGAATGTAGAACATAACAAAACATTAGGAAATGTTCACTAGCCCAGTTTTTATCAAACTTCTCTACTTTCTTCTACTGTTCAATCCTAGATTAGTACTTGATGTTTACCAATTAAGGTAGTGAGCAGGCCCTAATCTTGCCTGTAAAGTATCGGTAAGTGGGTGTTTTTTCACCAAAAGTCGGCTCAAGTCACTGAGCTATTAGCAGTAGTGAGAAGTCAAATCGTAGTAAGATTTTGGACCTAATCCTATTTCAGAAATGAAATCACACAACAGACGTCAAGATCATAGTTCACTTGGTGCATTGTCACTGAGAATTATTATTATTATTTTTTTTTTAAATATATATCCCATGCAGCTTTATTGGCAGAGGGTTTCCTCTCTTTCTATTACCAACTGTCGAAATGTCCGAAGTTTAATATGTGCTAAGGTGTCTTAAACAAACATTCCTTTCCTTTTCAAATATCTGTGACATCCAATAGCCGATATGTATTTTTGTGCTGGGTTGTCGTTTAAACAAACATTCCTTCCTTTCCTTTTCAAATATCTGTGACATCCAATAGCTGATATGTATTTTTGTGCTGGGGTGTCGTTTAAACAAACATTCCTTCCTTTCCTTTTCAAATATCTGTGACATCCAATAGCTGATATGTATTTTTGTGCTGGGGTGTCGTTAAACAAACATTCCTTCCTTTCCTTTTCAAATATCTGTGACACCCAATAGCCGATATGTATTTTTGTGCTGGGGTGTCGTTTAAACAAACATTCCTTCCTTTCCTTTTCAAATATCTGTGACACTCAATAACCGATATGTATTTTTGTGCTGGGGTGTCGTTAAACAAACATTAATTCCTTTATTTTTCAAATATCTGTGACACCCAATAGCTGATATGTATTTTTGTGCTGGGGTGTCGTTAAACAAATATTAATTCCTTTCTTTTTCAAATACATGACATTAACTGTCAAGAACATGTGAAGCCTTTTTCCTTTGTTTTAAGTATGTGTTCTATCATTTTAAAAAACTAAACTGAAATTGAAAATCTGTGTTTTTAATCCATACAAAATATAGCATCAAGTGTGAAGCTTTTATCTCTGTTATGACATTTATCAGCAGAGCTTATCCAGTAGTGATTTGTCTGTCATTCGTCTTGTCCATCAACGTTTCTTTTGGAGTTCAGAAAATAAAATTGATGATGTTGGTTTATGTGCTGTTTCCAAGGACATTCAGGCTACTATTCCCGTGTAATAGAAATCAGGGACCTAATTCACAAAGCTCTCTTAGGTTCTGCTAGACAACAAAGCATCCTCTTTGCAAGTCTTTTTTCATTGCACTCCGAGATCGCAAAGATGTGAGAGGTTAGTGAATTAGGCCCCAGTTTGTAAACATTGAATAGCTGCCAAGGAGAGTTCCACTACAGTAGTCAAAATACGTAGCAGCCAAACATTCATCTTTTCTTGACAAATCTCAAAACCATTCATTTCAGTTTTAATTGGATCATTCATAAACTTGACACACAGATATTCTACGGTGTTTGTTTGTTTGGAGTTTTGGGGGTTTTTGTTTCTGTTTTTTTTTTTTTAACAAATTAATGAATTATTATATACACAATTGAAAATGAAACAGTGGAACTCTCTGTATCTCTGGAACTTGTTGTATTAACTAATTTAGTTAAAGGGACATTCCCGACTTTACTGCATTGTAAGATGTTTCAGACTAATAAAATATATCTACGATTAAACATGCACATTAAATATATTTTCTATTTTAGAATATCAGTGTCTGTATATTCAATGTGTTTCTGGTCATCTTAATATTTGTAAGAAGCCCAAACTGGATTTTGTTTTCAAATAATTTTGTACATACAAAAAAATATATTTTAGGAAATAAAATGAAATACCAATATTAGAACAATCAGAAACTTATTTAATATACAGCCACTAATATTTTGATATGTAATTACAATTGTTAATAAGTCTCTGTTAGTTAATAACATCTTAAAAATTGCAGCAAAGTCAGGAATGTCCCTTTAAAGCTTTTTCCTACAGGACCTGGTTGTATATATGTATACATGCACACCTCTATAGAAGGTAAAAACGGGGTTCTGTAATAACTGTCCATATTACAAGAGTTCTGCGATACTAATAATGACATGTTATGTAATTATGTACTAACTCAGCCATTGATTTCTGTTCCTGCTGCAGTACTGGTAGACTTCTAAAGAATTCTCTAACACTAATAACAATGGTTGAACTTTAAATGAATGCTGTAATACTGATTGGCTTCTAATTAGTTCTATAGAAGGCGTTAAATGAGTTGCGTGGTAATGGGTGACTTTAAAGAAGTTCTTTACTCATGTAATGAAAATGCAAATAAAATCACATATGGCATCATGTATTGGAATAAAAGTTTGCAAATAAAAATGGAATAGTGGCATCATAGGTTACAGGGCTCAGACTTAACGACTGTGCCAAGAGCAATTAATTGCCATTATTGAGATATAAATTGCTATACATTGTAGGTATAGAGCATCACTGATGATGACACTATTGTAAAGCACCTCTACAATGGCAAAATATATGCACATTATCTATCTGCGAGTATTTAACATGTGAAACATGTCTACATATACCAAAATAACCTGTCAGTTATGTTTATTTGCTGCAAATGTCACTTTAAAAAAATTGCCATAGGCAGGCTCAAAATTGCCTTTGGGGGAGACATTCTTAAGTTTGAGCCTTGTATTGGAATAAACGTTTTTAAAGAAAATGGCATAATTTGTAAACAGTGATTTAATGGCATCATGTATTAGAATAAAAGTTTATAAACAAATGGTATAATGTTATCATATATTGGAATGAAGATATGCTAGTACAATGGCACAGTAGCATTATGTATTAAAATAAAGGTGTTTAGGGTCACGTTTTTGAGAGATTTCAATTTTAACAGACATGCATGTAATTAATTAAAACACCCCCAGAGGAACTGGCTGACCAAAAATATCTCTCAGAATCCTTCTTTGTAATTCCTCTGGGAAATAACGTGAATTCCAAGTCGTTGATGTCAGAGACATTACAGATGCTTCTTGGAGTGAAAATCGTGGCTTTAGTACTTGACATGACAAAGAGAGTGCAGTGAGTATTCTTTCACTCCAATCTGTGCAATACCAATGGTGCAATTAACAAAAGTTTGACAAAATTGACTTTATTGATCAAGCATTTGGTGGCATTCCCTTGAACTCGTGAGTATGGTCATCGATCTGTTGGAAGGTATATTACTGACAAAAAAACATGTAGGAGAGTTCTGATTGGAGATAATTTCGAGGTGGAAGGTTTTTTGTTTGTTTTTGTGTGTGTGTGGGGGGGTTATAAAGAATGTCAATTTGCCTGAAGACAGCTGTGAATGGAATCGGAGAGGCAGAGTTCATTGCATGAAATCGCCACCAGAAGATCATACAGATCGCTTTCTGACTTGATGTGATCCACCTACTCAGGCACAAGGAAAGCAGATAACATTTGGCCGGTTAAGTTTTGGGGTTGAGAAGATTAAACAGTTTGGCAATCTGAATCAACATTAGTACAGAGGGTGTTTGTGGCACAGATTAACATTTCATTGATTAACATTAAATGGTGGGAAGATTGACATGTTGACAGTCAACATTAAATGGTGGGAAGATTGACATGTTGACAGTCAACATTAAATGGTGGGAAGATTGACATTTTGACAGTCAACATTAAATGGTGGGAAGATTGACATTTTGACAGTCAACATTAAAGGGTGGGAAGATTGACATTTTGACAGTCAAAATTAAAGGGAGGGAAGATGAACATTTTGACAGTGAACATTAAAGGGTGGGAAGATGAACATTTTGACAGTGAACATTAAAGGGTGGGAAGATGAACATTTTGACAGTGAACATTAAAGGGTGGGAAGATGAACATTTTGACAGTCAACATTAAAGGGTGAAAAGATTGACATTTTGACAGTCAACATTAAAAGAGTAGGAAGATTATCTTTTATATGGTCAAAATATTGGTTGAAATTTTTTTACATTTCGAGGGTGGGTCAATAGTTTTGAAGATGAATGGCCAAGGGGTGAGTAGGAAATTAAGATTTCATAAATCAGTTAATTGTAGATACATATAATATAAATTTATGCTGCTACCTTTCTGAACAACAAAATGTATATTTTAGCAAAACCACACAAATATAAGCCCAGGAAGAGAGGATTTTACAGTATATCCTATTGTATATATGGCTAACGATCAAACAGACAATGAGAGAGAAAACCGTTGCTGCACATCATTTTGGATTAGCATCGATTAACATCCCACATACCAGGGGCTTTGTTAACCATTTGTGGAGCATTACCTGGAAAGAGAAATAGCCTGATGGGCAGCCTTTGTTACACTATTTGTGTAGCACTGGCTGGAAAGAGAAATAGCCCAATGGGCAGCCATTGTTTCGCCATTTGTGTAGCACTGGCTGGAAAAAGAAATAGCCCAATGGGCAGTATTTGTTACTCCATTTGTGTAGCACTGGCTAGAAAAAAAATAGCCCAGTGGGCCAACCGACTTGGAGTCATTCTAGATCAACTGCATATCATGCAAGTGCCCTAACCACCAGGCTATGCATCGACCCCTTGTGTGTATGAAATAGTGCCACTGAGTGGCACCGACACCTCCTTGGCTGAGATTTTTTACAGACGTCAGTTCGTGATCTGTAATTGACACATATTTAGTTAGCATTGCGTGAAGTACAAGTAAGCCCAACGGAATAATGTGACAAGTATTTCAGTGTAATTGAATTCATCTCCAGGCTCAAGGGGTTATTTCTTTTGTTATTTATTTCACATTCATTGTCATGCAGACAGACTCTTGAGCAAGTTTTCTTCATTTGTATAATTTGTTAAAATAAGTGTATGCCTTGTCTCATTTATTTCTAAAGTCATTGAACTTGTATTTGGAATTCCACAATGTTTTTAGCCATTTTAGTTTAGTTCGTATGCATGTACGGTATGCAGCTGTGTTTTAGATTCCTTTGTAAGTAAGAATAACATATGCATGAAGCAGTGTATATTAATTGCATCTCATTTAATAGTTGTGACAAATAGCTTACATGTACCAGGGACTAAATCTATGAGCAATTAATGCACTGAACACTATAGCCTGAATGTACAATGCCTGTTTTTGTCTTATACTTGTTAATTCCAGCCAGTGCTCCATAACTGATGTAACAAAGGCCGTGGTATGTACTTTCCTATCTGTGCGATGGTGCATATAAAAGATCCCTTGTTGCTGATCGAAAAGAGTAGCCCATAAAATAGTGCCAGCAGGTTTTCTCTCTTCATATCTGTGTGGTCCTTAATCATATGTATCACACCATATAACCATAAATAAAATGTGTTGAGTGTGTCATTAAATAAAACATTTCCTTCCTTCATTATCTATATACATTTACAATGCTTAAATGCCCATACTTAAAATAGGCTTTAAAAAATATGTCTTTCTAAACCGGATCATCCCGGAGTACCTAATAGGTATCTGATCCCGTGTTTACAGGTTCACATTTTACAATTTAGAAAATGTGGGAACGTGAAACTTGCCCACTTTAGACAGGATTCCAGTTTATTCAGGACTCGGTTTAGACAGGATTCCAGTTTATTCAGGACTCGGTTTAGACAGGATTCCAGTTTATTCAGGACTCGGTTTAGACTGGATTCCAGTTTATTCAGGACTCAGTTTAGACAGGATTTCAGTTTATTCAGGGCCCGGTTTAGACAGGATTTCAGTTTATTCAGGGC
>JAECMU010126969.1:0-10146 GCA_016106625.1 Dracogyra subfuscus
AACATACATTGTTCTAATGATCCGTGAGTCAGATGACTAAAAACAGGTTACGGTACTCACACAGGTCTTTTTCACTCACAGTCATTAGCACTAAAGAAACCTAAATAGGTTATAAATTCAGAAAGGTTGCTACGCAATAAAGAGGATACAAGGATACTGGTAATATGTGAGCAAGAAAGAAAGAAACACATGAATAAATGAATGGTTACATCTGTGTCTGTCTGTCTGTCCCTTCCTCTCTCCCTAATCAATCCCCTCTCTGTGTCTGTCTGTATGTCTGTCTGTCTGTCTGTCTGTCTCTCTCTCTCTCTCTCTCTCTCTCTCTCTCTGTCTGTCTGTCTGTCGGTCGGTCTGTCTCTCTCTCACTCTATCTCTGTATGTCTGTCTGCCTGTCTGTCTATACTGTCTGTCTGTCTCCGTCTGTCTCTCTCTCACTCTATCTCTGTCTCTCTCTCTCTCTCTGTCTATCTGTCTCTTTCTCTCTGTCTTTTTCTCTCTCTCTGTCCCCCCTCACTCTTTCTCTTTCATTCCTCCTTCCTTCCCTCAGTCTGTCTGTTTATCTCTTTCCTCTCCACTTCTCTCTCTCTTATACCTCTGTACCTGTCTGTGTGTCTGTGTCTCTTGCTGTATCTTTCTGTCTCTGTAATTGTGTGTGAGTGTGTTTGTATGAGTTTAAATATGCAACATTTAGTCTGCTTCCGTCATCATTCATCAGCCTTTCTCGTTGTGTTCTTTCATGGAAAACCAAAATATAAGGATGCAGCAAAGAAAGTAAGTAGTTTCCCATCAGTTTCATATTTTTGAAATGTTCTTTTTTCTTTATTCCAACAGCGCAGCACATTCCACCTCATTTCCATTTTCTGACATCCGTTTCACTTTGTGATGGCTTTTTATATAATGTCATGGCTTTTTGTCTTTTCTTTTGAAGTAAAAAGTTGAGGTATTGGTATTACCTTTACAATAGTGGCAGTGGTTACTATGGCAGCAGTAACTGTGACAACTTTTATCTTAAAAGTTTCGCCTTAAAGTTTCGCGTTTAAGTTTCATGTTTACATCAGTTTCTTACAGTCCTAGGTCAATGAAGCTTGGTGTATATAATATGTAGATGTTCGTCACAGTGCATCGAAATAGGTTTGGTTTGTGAGACATTTAAATTCCACAGATATTCTTTTTGCATCTTTTAACTTGGTTTTCCTTTTTCTTTTTTCATTCTTGCCCAGGTATGTTTAGGATTTGTTGATACTGACAAGGTTTTTGATGATGTAATTACTGCATATGTTTCATGTTGTGTTCATGATATGCACATGCATGTAACAGGTTTATCAAATTTACTGGCTGAACACAAGAGCCTATAGAAAATGTCACTTCTAATTATAAATCCAAGACGGGCGTCGTGGTTAGGCCATCGTTTTACAGGCTGGTAGGTACTGGGTTAGGATCCCAGTTGAGGCATGAGATCTTTTATCCAAACCCTGAGTGAGTGCTCAGCAATGCTCAATGGGTAGGTGTAAACCACTTGCACCGACCAGTGATCCATAACTGGTTCAACAAAGGCCATGGTTTGTGCTATCCTGCCTGTGGGAAGCGCAAATAAAAGATCCTTTGCTGCTATTCTTAAAGAATAGCCCATGAAGTGGCGACAGCGGGTTTCCTCTCAATATCTGTGTGGTCCTTAACCATATGTCTGATGTCATATAACCATAAATAAAATGTGTTGAGTGCGTTGTTAAATAAAGCAGTTCTTTCTTTCTTTCTTTCCAAGACTCTAGTAAGATTTGCTTTTTTGTTTTTCTTTGGAATTTCATCCAAAACTTAGAGTACAAAGTCTCTGTCTCAACCACTGAAATTCCTCAATGTTTCGTTAATGATCTATTAACATTATCAGCAGTAGAAAAAAAAAATGGACATAAAAACCAATTACTGCCACATTTAAAAACAAGATCTTTAGGATTCCGAGAATCTAATTACTCATAGAATTGCAGAAAATGATCATACATGTAGCTGCCAGCTGTATTTTGTTTTTGATCTTATTAAGTTTTTTCTTTTCCTTTTTCGTCTGTCTCTCTTTTAAAAAAAATTTATTATTGCTTTCATACCATCTGCTTTACTAACAGCAATGAAATGCAAGCAGACAGGATGGGTATGAAGTTTCAGCATTCATACAGCACATAAGTAGCACACACGCAGCACACAAGCAGCGTTGTCACCTCTAGCATTGTCTTCTTGCTTGTACTTTTTATTTTATTTATTTATTTATTATTTATTTATTTATATTGTTTGCTGAGTAATCATAATGTAACCTACTTTAACATTGGTGGTTTCATACACCAAATAGATGTGGGTCTGATATTACATGTACTTTACAAGTCACTATAGTGGACAAAGTATTATGTTTGTGATAATGAAGCAAACCGTCAACTTAGCTCCTTAAGTGACACACACGTGTGAAAATTTCCTTTGCAGGATAGTGTTGCTGGTTTTTTTTATTCAATGTATCTATGTGAATGTATCTACTTGGGATTTTACCGTAATAACAGACTTAGTTTCTTTTTTCTCTTCTCTCTTCAACTCTCCTCTCCTCTCCTCTCCTCTCCTCTCCTCTCCTCTCCTCTCCTCTCCCCTCCACCATATAATTTCTCTCAAACTAAGGTGCTGAGCATGTTATGGAATTTGTTCTCATGTTTTGCATATCATTTTTAATAATAGTATCTATGCTGCATGTATATGGCCAACAAATGCCTCTGCATTTATAAAAATATTTAATCAAAGCTTAAATATAATGCAGTTTTGTCACAAAATAATGAATATTAAGTTTAGTTTCAACAAGCTTGAGATCTGATAACTAGAAAACGGAAAACATTTCAGTGTGATCTTGTGTAAAATTGTAACATGTGAAGATGTATAAAAATCCTTAGTCCAGTTTTTCTTTCTATTTAATTTTTTTAAAAATAAAATATAGTCTGCCGGTAATTGTAGTTATTACAGGCAATACACAGTTTTGCAGATTTTACTTTACAGTGTGTCAAGATATTGAGCTGAAATTTTGCATAATACACTTTTATTATGTACCTACAGATCAAGTTTGACGGAGTTATGTCCCTTGAACCATCGCAACAATGCAGTTTTCGGGGCATTTGTTTACAGTGCTCCAAAATGTTGACCTGACATTTTGTGTATAGCTTTATCACATAGAACTACAGATCAAGTTTGATTTCTTGGCTTTGACTCCTGATTGACAGCACTATAACTTTGTAGCCCCTTCGTGGTCCATCATCCAGAGTTTCGGCTCCAGTTAGGGATACCAAGCTGAAATGGTTGATGGGTAGAGACTGGACTGATATGGACTAAGGGTCTGGACTGATATGGACTAAGGGTCTGGACTGATATGGACTAACAGAAACCTTGAGTGCAGAAGTCAGAAATATTGGGCCACAAGTCACACTCTAGTAGACCACAAGACCATGCATATACCACTATCATGACTTCCTAGTAATGTAATCATAATAATAAAATTTCTGAGAGGATAATAGTGAAAGCAAACTATCACCCTCTCCGAAATGATATATTCCTATATTACCTTCCCATGAAAATGTGTTAGCCTGGGTCAGGAACAGCTATTCAGACAATTGTGTCAGTGATCCTCTGAGACTGTTTGTTACTGTCTGATGTTTGATTGTAGATTCTGGAAGCTGTTGACATGCCCGACCCCCAGATTCTGGAGCAGCCTGACCTGTGTCCCAAGGAATACTACTGTCTGATGAAGAAGTGCTGGGAGTACGAACCCGAAGACAGACCCATGTTCAGTCAGATCTTTCTACGACTACCCCAGGTTTGTAGGCAAGATAACCCATGTTCAGTCAGATCTTTCTACGACTACCCCAGGTTTGTATACAAGATAACACATGTTCAGCCAGATCTTTCTACGACAACCCCAGGTTTGTACACAAGATAGCCCATGTTCAGCCAGATCTTTCTACGACTACCCCAGGTTTGTACACAAGATAACTCATGTCAGCCAGATCTTTCTACGACTACTCCAGGTTTGTACACAGCATAACCCATGTTCAGTCAGATCTTTCTACGACTACCCCAACATAACATGGGCTGGAATGTGTCACAGTGGTAAAACACTCAACTCATGTACAGTCAGTCTAGGATCGAACCCTGATTTGGGGGCCATTTGGTTGTTTCTTGTTACAGCCAGTGCACCATGACTGGTATATATCAAAGGCTGTGGTATGTGCTATCTTTCTGCATATAAAATATCCCTTGCTACTAATCTAAGACTATATGTCAAAATTACCAAATGTTTAACATCCAGGAAATAATTATTAATAAATTAATGTGATCTAATGGTGTAGTTTTACTGTTTTACTACAACATGAAAACACTGCCAGGGTTTTATCATCTATGTTGCTAGACTCCGAATATCGGCACCATTCCCCAAGGCTATGTCGTTTTGTTTTCCCAATTTGGAGTTTAGAAAAATCCCAATATGAATGCTAAAACTTCCCAATTTGTATTTGTTTCCTTTTAATATTCTTGAAGCTCTTTTCTATTGCTTTTTATTAAATCATTGATCGCTTTCGATAAGAATAAACAACAATCAATATTTTTGTGGCTTTTAACAAGATTTTGAAAGGGAACACAAAATTCCCAATTATTTTGTAAAATGACGCAAAAATTCCCAAGTTGAAAGCCATGGGAGTCAAGTCAAATTTCAGAAATAAAACCCTGACTGCATTCACCCAGTAGCCACTGGGGGTATTTTAATTTTTTAGGGGTAGGGGTGGGGGGTGAAGCTTGAAAGTTGTTAAACGTGTTCATTACACTTTTAATTTTCATACTCTGTGAGCCTTTTGTGTTCCAGCATTACTGAGTGTTTCTCTGTTAATTAATCTTTTCAGATTAGACCGGTTCTGCTGAAAGCTGTGAAGACGTACCCGGGTGTCACAGTCGACAAGGGTCACCTGTATTACAAATCCTACGATATAATCGTCACTCTGGACAAAAGGTAGGAAACGGATAGTGTTACCACTGATTCTGGCAAACATTAGAGAAATTGTGTTGGGGGGTTTGGTGTGCGAACAGTAATATGAACAACCCAGTGTTTTTTATTGAACGCTGCTTTTCTTTTCATCCTTAGCCTGACATCGGCCTCGGTGGCATTTTTAAAAACTATTTACTCTATTTTTCATTTTTTTTTCTCTTCATTACCCTTTCTTTCCTTGTATTTTTTTTTTCTATTGGTTTCTTTCAAACACTGTTTTCTTCTTTGATTTAACATGAGACTTGTTATTCTGAAATTGTGTCTTGCAGCCCCACAGATCCCCCGAGTCCCGGCATGTGGAAAGGAGCACTAAACAGCGGCAAGTACGGTTTCTTCGACCCCACCAACAGCGTTCCCTTCATTGAACCGAAAACCAGCCCAGTGTGGCTGCCAAAAACCAATCTCACTAGAAAAGGTTTGTTCATTCTTATATGGACATGTAGCTACCTAAAAACATCATTTCCTCACTTGATAGTTTAATATATCATATAATATCTTACATTTTCAGTGCAATCAAAGTACATGTATGTGATATTTTTCTTGATCACATACTTTAAGAATTTGATAACTTTGCAAATTAGATGTAAATTAATCAAGGTTACGGCACTAGGTTTATTGACATTTAAGCAAACGTACTTTGGTGACACTCCATAATTGACATATGCATTCATATTCCTTAAATAATAACATTTCGATGGCAATTTGACAGAGAGCTGTCCAGCGTTCAGAAAACAAGAAATGTTACGCCCTAATTTGTTTTGATGTAAGAACATCGAAAATGACGTCATTCGAGTTTGACGTCATTTCCATTCACAAATACAACGTGCCACATATTCTTACGTCATTTGAATATCTAGTAATGGCTGACTGGAATTAAAGTTGCCTGTACAGTTTACAAAAACATGTTATATAAAGCTTGAGATTATGTGATAAAGAGATTATTACCCTCGTGTATTTCGGTATTGTCAATATCATATATTAGGAATAAAATTAATGTATTATGCTCGCATAATACAATTTTTATTCCTAATATATGATATTGACGATACCGAAAAACACTCTGGTAATAACCTCAATAGATTTTCAGCTTTAGCAGTTTGTTTGTCTGTCTCACCTTTACAGAATAAAAAGACGAGATATTGGTATTATGTTTGAAACAGCTGTGGTGTCGATAGTGTCAACTTTCATGTGAAAGTTTTAAGTTTAGATCTGTTTTTAACAAGCCCTGAGGGCCTGTGCTCATAAAACTTAAGTCTAGACTTTAATAAAGTGCCGACTTTAACGTTATGCTATTTGAATGGCGTTGCCATGACGTTAAAGTCTGGACTTTATTAAAGTCTAGCGGGCCGCATAGCCCAGTGGTACAGTGCCCGCCTGATGCGCGGTCGGTCTAGGATCGATCCCCGTCAGCTAACCACTGAGGTTTTTCTCGACATAACCATGTGTCCACTTTTATTTTTGTGGAGCTGTCAACGGTTGTTTGCGAAATTTACACGTCACGAACATCCGCTAAGGTACACATTCGCGAAAAAAAGACGTCGCAATATTAATACGGTTTACAGTAACCGTAATTGTAATGTGTTGAGTTTTTTTTATTAAAGTCTAGACTTAGTTTTATAAGCACGGGCCCAGGTCTAGGTTAATGGAACTTGGCTTATGGTGGGTTTTTTTAATCCCGATACACTGAAAACATTTATGGTTTCCAGCTATCACAAAGAATTATTTTTACAAGAGTAGAACAGTACAAAAATTGTGGTAGATTTCAAAGTACAAATTAAAAATGACAATTATCAAATATTTTTAGTGTATTTGGCTTTGTACGTCCTGTCAAGCTAAACAGATATTTTTGATTGATTAATGTCAGGTATTTTATGTTAATTTTGAGTCCTGTTCAATTTGTGTTTCAGAATCAGGCCGGAAGTCTGGTCGTAAGATCCGCTCCGACATGATCAGTCGGCCGCAGAATGACCTCCGACACACTGGCCACATCGGCTACGATGGGGCCATGTTCGGCGACGTTGCCTTTATCGGCGAAGCTTTTGAAAAGTTACCAAATAGAGTCTCAGGTATAATTGAAACAGCTTTTTCCAACCAAAACCAAATTGGACCCTTACCCTTTGTAGATTGAAATACTAATCCAAATTATACCCAGGTGATTTTCCAGTCTTATATATTAGTTATGAAATTCCCTAGAATAAAAACCATAAAAATGTGTCGGTATTATAATGACCTGTTATAGTATTCAAACAACCAGTACCAAAATTTAACAATAAATAACCTGTTATAGTTTGAAATATGAGATGTATTTACAAGTGTCACAGTGTAATCCATTTCAGGTTAACTTATATGTCTCATGGGTGAGACGCAGTCCAATGGTAAAACGCTATCTTGATAAGTAGTCAGTCTGAGATCGATCCCCATCAGTGGTTCCCATGAGACTATTTCTCATTCCAGCCAGTGCACCACAACTGGTATATCAAAAGCCGTGGTATGAGCTATCTGGTCTGGGATGGTGTGTATAAAAGATCCCTTGCTTCTTGTGGAAAAATGTAGCGGGTTTCCTTTCTCAGACTTTATTTCAAAATTACCAACAGCTGATGATTAATATATCCATGTATGTCTCAGAGCAATCAATTTTCATTGTCTTTTTCATTGGATGCTATGGTTTTAGCAACTATGTCATCAATCACCTATAGTCTGTCCCACCCTCTGTGAACAATGTTTTTTATGGTAAATAATTTCAGTTTGATTTGGTGTAAGAAGCAAAGTAAAAATGTTTCATGAGAAAAAAACAAAACAAAAAAATCCTCTATTTTTGTGTGCAGTTAGAAAAACCGTCGGCTCAGAAATAAATAACTTGTAGTAAATATCACAGTAACAAATCAGCGTTCCCTGAGAAAAGGACTGTAGGCACTTATGTCTTTAAATGAATAACACACATGTGTGTGTTATTGGTGTGTGTTATCATAAGTAATGCATGATACAAGAATTCATGAGGATTCATCACAAGTTAGTTTTAATATGGAAAATATTGACCGAGTATGTTAGTTGGTATTTATCGAGGCTCTGCTTAGACAAATACTGATTAACTAGATAAGGTTGATATTTTACATATTAAAAAACATAAGTAGCGAATTCTTTTGATCCTATAACACTTCTAAAAGAACACTTCATGATTAATTTAGTAAATCAAATTTCTGGAGTCGCCTCACTGGTAATATGATGTCATCACGATTAGGACAAATATAGTTTGCACTTCCAACTAAATCTCATCAAAACATTACACTCAAGTATACAAGTCTTGTTGGCTGTAGATAAATGACCCACTGACAGCTGACACATTAACCATGTTGATAAAGGTAGTACTAAACCAAATAACTTCCGGCTGGGTCAAAGTTCGAGGTGCACCCAACTTTTGATAAAGAAGCAAACACCACAAGTCCTGTGATTGGTTATAAATGTGAGTGTGTTGGTTGTAAAAAATAATAGTTTCATCTGGGTAAAAACAAAATGCAATTTTATTTCACCTAGTACCAATGTGTCAAGTAGCCTTGTGCTTGAAACATGTATGGGGTACCTGTAAAAAAAAGTGCTCAAATTTTGTGCGGAACTAGGGTAGTCATAGACGCTACCCGTTATCTCAGAACCGAGCAGCTTAACCCCCAATTTTATCGGGAGCACTTGAAGTGTGAGGGGTGGTAGTATTTCTATCCGTGGAATTTATGTTGATTGATATGCTGCAGGTAGGAGTTTTAGCCACATATGTTACTATTGTCGTCTATGGGATTTGATTTGGTGGTATACACCCTAAAGAGATACCGTTTACCTTACAACAAGTTTGTTAAAAACATATCTAAGGAGCAAAAGTGAGTTTGATATGTTTTTAAACAGCGAGTTGTAAGATAAATGGTATCTAACGGACATGAATGTAGTTTTCTGTTTGTTACATATGTTCACAAAAGTTTTAAAATAAATTTAAACGCCTTTTTCAACTAAAACCTATGTATGACCCTAGCGCTTATAGTTAACTTGTGCATCACAGACAAGTCAATTTCAAGTTAACTTGTGCATCACAGACAAGTCAGTTTCAAGTTAAATTGTACATGACAGAGTGATCAATTCGACCATGCTCTGTTTGATTTTTTTTTTCATTTGATGGTATAGCATTGGTAATCAATTCGACTGTGCTTGGGTTTTTTTATTGGATAGTATGGCATCGGTGACCTGCTTGATGCATGTGTATGTGTTAACACTATATGTGTTATAAAAGAAAGAAATGTTTTTTTTTAAACAGCGCACTCAACACATTTTATTTATGGTTATATGGCGTCAGACATATGGTTAAGGACCACACTAATTTTGAGAGGAAACCCGCTGTCGCCACTTCATGGGCTACTCTTATGTCGATTAACAGCAAGGGATCTTTTATTTGCGCTTCCCACTGACAGGATAGCACAAACTATGGCCTTTGTTGAACCAGTTATGGATCACTGGTCGGTGTAAGTGGTTTACACCTACCCATTGAGCCCTGCGGAGCACTCACTCAGGGTTTGGAGTCGGTATCTAGACTGTGTTATAACGAATAATAACGAATGATGGTCTCAACAAGGAGTGTGTAAGAAATATCTCATCTTGTTGTTGCCAGGGAAAGGAGGAGAACACAGCGTGGGGTCGTCCATGTCATCAATACCCGGCTACAACGACCACCATGATGGCTATTCAGCATCCAACGGCTACGGTCACTCCTGGTGAGTCCTTACTTTTAATACTAAATTAATTATTACAGGCGGCAAATGGTTCGTTTGAAGTGCTTTAAATTAATATTCACATTTCTGTCTCTGAATATCAAACCAGTATCCCATGGCGGGTATATTGATGTCCTGCTATGTATTTACCTATGCAGTGAAACCCTTCTAAAGCGGACACTTTTGGCACCAAGACAAATGTCCGGTATTAAGAGGGATCTGGTTTCGAGAGGTTAAATTCTGTCATGATTTTTCGAAAGTGATTCTGTAAAACGTCTGGTTTTGAGGGAATTCCGGTTTACAGAGGGTCCGGTTTTGAGAGGGTTTACGGTATATAGGAATGTATGTATA
>JAECMU010126992.1:5670-20889 GCA_016106625.1 Dracogyra subfuscus
CCCCCCCCCCCCCCCCCCCCCCCCCGACCTTGGATTATAATGAAATACAAGGTCAAGGGGGGTTGTCCCTTATAGTGTAAGTTTTGGTTAAAAATATTTCTCCTTCTCCAAAGGCTTTTGTATCGGTAAGTTATCACGTGTTATTTTGACAGGGGCCGAGGTGTTTTTGTCTGGATTCTGCGGAACACATTACAGAGACCACTGCGCAGTACCGGTGCTGGGGAAACTCTCAGGAATACTGCGGTACGGAACACGGGATGAGTGTTTATAAAGTTGGTAAGTCATATTATATAATAATGTTTGTACAATACACACTTTCACACAAGTGAGTGATCATTGTACGAAACCATAGAAAAACAAAACAAAAAAAACTTGAATATACAGACGCTGATATTGAAAACATGAAAATGTATTAAACAATAGTCATTTTAGTTGTGTTAGAACCATTCCTGAACTGATGGACTGGTTACAGCCGATCTGATAAACTCTTGATAAAAAGATTTTGGAAACCCAAACTTTGAAAACTCAAATACGTAGATCTCGCAAAATAGTGTTAGACCAACTTGGGATATATAATTCCTTTCCGTTATTTCAGTGACTTATTTAAAATATTGTTTAATCTGTCGATAATGCGCAAATCACGTTTGTATATATATATCTGCGTCTAGTCTGCGAAGCTTTGCAGCATGTTACAGATTTTAAGAGAACCAAGCTTGAGAATCTTAAATCTAGCAAAGTATAGACTGTACGAAAGTTTCCCATTAGTTTGATAAAAAGTGTGTTGTGCTTAAAGACACCACTAGAGCATATTGATTAATTAATCATCGGCCATTGGATGTTAAACATTTGGTAATTCTAACCCAGTCATCAGAGGAAATCGGCTACGTTTATTTCTAATGCAACAGGAGATCATTTATATTAATTTTCTCACAGACAGGAAAGCACATACCATGGCCTTTGACTAGTTGTGGTGCACTGGTTGTAACGAGAAGAAAAAAAAACGAATAAGCTAAATGGATCCATCGAGGTGGTTCGATCTTGTGACGAAGGCACCTCGAGTGTGCACTTAACCGACTGGGCTAAATCCCGCCCCTTGTTTGACAATAAATGGTTCTTTACTACATTTTCGTGATGTTTGTGATTTACTATTATTTCGTTTTTCTTGGTACAGTATTGTTGTTGGTGGGGGTTGCTGTTGTTGTTTTAAAAATAAATATTAATAAAATGATATATTTTCAGAACTCCTGGACAAATTTAGTTTGCTCTGGACATTTTACAGCAAGAGTTTGTATGGTTACCTGACATCATATAATGTTTTAATTGGAAAACTACTGAGTATCAAGACGACAAACAGCCTGCATCAAAGGGGACGCATTTGTAAATGTGAACATGGTAATCGCTACTTTTCTTACATAGCAATGTTAAATATATACTCTTCCAAAAAAAAAAAATAACGCAAAAATTAAATTTTCCTAATAAATATGGATGTGTGAAAACATTGTGTTCCGAACGCTAAGTATGTTGTGTAATGGAGCGTACCAAATGCATTTTCACCAGCAAAGTTGTTCAGAATTTGATGACCTTGAAGGCAGGTGTCAAAAAGTGAACAATCGCAAAAACGCACTTGCGGTGTCAATTCAGCGATTTGAACGGTCGGCATGGTGTGCACGTGCAAGAGGCACAAGAAGCCGTATAAAAGTGCAGGGTTCAGGACTTAGTTGTACTCAGTTTAAAACTGTCAGCGTAGCTTTCACAATGCCAAGACTGAATGAAGAACAGAGGAACAACGCCGTCGGACAATTGGAAGCACGCGAATCCCAATCAGAGGTTGCGAGGATTTTCAATGTGTACCCTAGCACCATTTCAAGATTATGGACCCGCTACCAGGCGCATGGATTAACACGTGACCTTTGCAGATCCGGTAGACCACTTTACACCACTCCTACCCAGGATCACTACATCCGGTTGCGACACCTACGCCAAAGGACGACCACGGCTACCTCCACTCAATCTGCAATACCGGGACTGCGTAGGATCTCTGACCAGACTGTCTGGAACCGTCTACGAGAGGCAGGATTGCGACACAGACGTCCTGTTAGACTACAATGGTGTCAAGCACACAGGGTATGGCCTCAAAGACGATGGAGAAACGTGTGGTTCAGCGACGAATCGCGATTCACGCTCCGCAGACAGGATGGAAGGGCACGTGTCTACCCCCGAAAAGGTGAACGTTTTCACGCTGTTGCATACAGAAAGTGGATATATTTGGTGGAGGAAGTGTGATGATGTGGGCAGCCATCTCTTACAACGCCAGGACAGACTTGGTGCACATCAGAGGGAACGTGACAGCACAGCGCTATGTGGAGGAGATCTTACGCCCGTACGTCGTCCCCAACATGGCCAACGGCAACACTGTTTTCCAGCAGGACAATGCCCGTCCTCATACAGCGCGCATCACCACAGCCTTCCTAGCAAACAACAACATCAATGTTCTTCAATGGCTCTCCAAATCCCCAGATTTAAATCCAGTCGAGCATTTGTGGGATGAACTGGATAGACGTTTGCGACGACAACCCCAACCTCAGACATTACAACAGCTGGCTGCCGCTTTGGAGGCCGAGTGGGCTATAATTTCGCAGGATGCCATCCGTCATCTGACTGTTTCGATGGGCAGGAGGTGCCAGGCAGTACTTGACTCTCATTGGGGTCACACTCGTTACTGACTGTACGTGACGTCAAACAGGACCTTGGGAACTTGGATGGCTGTTACAACAGCCTCTGTCAATGTTGTTTATCTGTGTCAAATTGCAAGTTTCTGCCATGTTTCTTTCATGTATTAACCGATGTAGAAACATACAATGAAAATCTGGCTTTGCGTTACTTTTTTTTAAGAATATATATTTGAATGCGAACAGTGAGAGAGAGAGAGAGAGAGAGAGAGAGAGAGAGAGAGAGAGAGAGAGAGAGAGAGAGAGACATAGCGAGACAGACAGACAGACAGAGCTGATGCAAGAAGTATTTATAACACAAAAATGCACTGCACTACTTAATACGGGAAGGATAGTGGTTACTGTATGAAGAATAAGAATCGAAGCCCATTAAAAAAACACCCAACATAATACATGGTAGGTTGTTTAAAACTGTTAATGTTTTACGTTTGTAAACAGTAACATATCCCAACATTTCAATCACCCTATCATCCGTCTAATCACTCCAACAAAAGCAACGACGGAACATTTTCATTATATTTTGAATGGAGAAAACAAACGATGTATTGTCTTTCCCATCACACTACTACAGAGGTAATGATGTCCGTTATTTCAATACATTACAATTGTAGAATATTTCTTAACATCTACTACGAATGCAACTAATAGGAAAGGCACAATGGAAAAAGAGCTATGGGCATCCAAGGGTGAGATAAGAAGTGTATATGGTATATATAAAGTTCATCTAAAAGTGTAACCATTATGACATTTAATTTTTTTTTTTTTTTACATCGTATAAACATTTTAGTAAATCGTACCATGTGTGGAGAATTTCTGTGCCATTCTGTGCGATTAGTTCATCAGAGATTCTTCATGAGACATCACGATATATTAATTTATTATGTCATATCGCATCATGTGATGCCAGCTTAAGTCACACGATCGCCTCCATTTGAATGTTTTATTTAACGACGCACTCAACACATTTTATTTACGGTTATATGGCGTGAGAGAGGCAACCCGCTGTCGCCACTTCATGGGCTACTCTTTTCGATTAGCAGCATGGGATTTGTTTTTGTATGCACCATCCCACAGACAGGATAGTACATACCACGGCCTTTGTTATACCAGTTCAGTGGAGGGCTTCTTTAACGGACATCGATAAATTACAGAAACGTGTATATACATGTAATATGGGTTTCGTTTCATGTGTTTTTTTTAAATAATGTCGCTTGTTAGTAAAGGTAAATTTGAGACAATGAAAGCACAGATATATTTTCCATTATGTAATTGTAGTACACACTTACACTGTTAAAGTAATGTTAAATTGAAGGTTACG
Organism: Dracogyra subfuscus; assembly: GCA_016106625.1. NCBI lineage: Eukaryota > Metazoa > Mollusca > Gastropoda > Neomphalida > Peltospiridae > Dracogyra > Dracogyra subfuscus. The sequence goes on from JAECMU010126992.1 coordinate 9,718, forward strand.
TTTACAATGATTTCAACACTTTTTTTCCAGGTGCCAACAACAACAACATTTGTGTTTATGAGAACGCTGTTAATTGGACTAGTGCAAACGAAAGCTGCACCCTTACCAAAATAAGTTCTTCCAATTATGACTCGATCTACAGTGAGGTTCATGGTTCGGATTACTGGATCGGATTAAACCGTTATCGATATATCGGCTGGATTACTCGTGAGTCAAGGCTGTTTTAAGGGTGTATACCACCAAATTAAATCCCATAGATGGCAATAGTAACATAATTATGTGGTTAAATCTCCTACCTGCAGCGTATCAATCGACATAAACACCACGAATATAAATATTATAACCACTCACCCTTAAAGTGAATTTTACAAATTGGGGGTCGTGCTGTTCATTTGAGAAATAACGGGTAGCTTCAGTGACTACCCTAGTTACGCACACAATTCGAGTGCTTTTGTTTTTTACAGATACCCCATACATGTTTTACGCACAATGCTATTTGACACAGTGGTACTAGATGAAATAAAATTTCATACATTTCTTTTTGCACAGATTAAACTCTTTTTTTGTTACCACCACCACACTCACATGTATTGCCAATCACAAGATGTGTGGTGTTAACTTATCTGTCAAAAGTTCGGTGCACCTCGAACTTTTATCCAGTCGGATGTTATTTGGTTTAGCACTGCCTTTAGATAACATTTCATTTTAAGTTGATATTGTTGCTTATAGCAAATTAAGATTCTAGCACGCTATATTCGGTACACACGGCCTTGAGCTATCTGGATTGCCTGTCCAGTTCAGTGGTTAATGATTAGTTGTTAGCGGTGTTAGATATGGACTTTCAAACTTGTTAACACAGTTTAAAAAAACAAAAAATAAATTTAAAAAATCTTGTTAGGCATTTGGTATAATGAACTATCTTTAAACACAACTAGTCGCTAAATATATCGTCCTGGAATGCTGTGAAACATTAATTAATTTATTTATTTTAAACAAGAATGTGCTAGTTATGTCTTGTGTAATGTAAATTGACTAAATACACGCTTATGGTGTTTTAAATTTAAGAGGTAGATCCAGGGTTACCATGTGACCCCCCCCCCCCAACCCCGAAACTATATAAGTGCCCCAGCCCCCTTTTTTCCCTTTTAATATAGTGTTTCCCCACTTAGATGCAATTTTGACGAGTTGATCCATGTGCCTTTTCCCAGTTAATCTCCCCCCTCTTAAATATTTTCTGGATCAGCCATTGATTTGTATTTTTTTCTACTTTTGTATATCTTTTGTATATGTTAATGAATGGATGGAGGATGAAAGAACAAATGAATGAATGAATAAATAAATTTGTATCGACATCACAACACAGAACCCAGAGGTGTGAAGAAAATAAAAAGGTTTGTTTTGTTTAACGACACCACTAGAGCACATTTTGATTTATTAATCATCGACTAATGGAAGTCAAACATTTGGTAATTTTGACATATTGTCCTAAGAAAGGAAGCCCGCACAATTTTCCGTTGATTGCAAGGGATCTTTTATATGCACCATCCTACAGACAGTATATCTCATACCACGAACTTCCATATAACAGTCGTGGTGCACTGGCGGCTGGAACGTGAAATAGCCAAATGGGCCCACCGACGGGGATCGATCCCAAACCGACTGCGCATCAGGTGTGAAGATACCTCTTAATACTTCTCTACATATCACTGTTATTATATACATTTCACTGTTATTCTATACATATCATAGTTATACTATACATATCACCGTTATCATATACATATCACTGTTATTCTATACATATCATTGTTATACTATACATATCACTGTTATTAGATACATATCACTGTTATTCTATACATAGCATTGTTATTATGTACATACCACTGTTATTCTCTACATATCACTGTTATTCTGTACATATCATTGTTATTCTCTACATAACATTGTTATTCTATACATATCACTGTTATTCTGTACATATCACTGTTATTCTGTACATATCACAGTTGTGCTATACATATCACTGTTATTCTGTACATATCATTGTTATTCTGTACATATCATTATTATTTTATACATATCACTGTTATTCTCTACATACCACTGTTATTCTGTACATATCATTGTTATTCTCTACTTAACATTGTTATTCTATACATATCACTGTTTTTTCTGTACATATCACTGTTATTCTATACATATCGTTGTTTTTCTGTACATATCATTGTTATTCTGTACATATCATTGTTATTCTCTACATATCACTGTCATTCTATACATATCATTGTTATTCTGTACATATCACTGTTATCCTATACATATCACTGTTATTCTATACATATCACTGTCATTCTGTACATATCACTGTTATTCTATACATATCATTGTTATCGACAATAATAAATTGGCGTAACATTTTTATAATTATTTTAGATACCTAAACATAGGTTGCGTGGTTGTAAAGTCGCTTGTTGTAGAGTTAAAAAATCACTTTTACAATCAGTTGATGTATTTAACTGTTATTAATGATAGAATAAATAATTCATTATGAATGTTTTATAACAGGTGAAGGCACTTTTCATATACCCTATACAGGAGACGGAGGATGTCTGTGGGTTGAATCAGAAAATACTTCTCTTGTTTGGGGGATTTCGCAGTGTGATACAAAGTACAGATCTGTTTGCAATGAAGGTGATACCGGTAAGTCTGTCGTAATGGTGATGGTAGTGAAACTAGTGATAGTTGCGATGTATTAATGGCACATTACGTGTTGACAATGGTATGCCAATGGTAATGTGGTGATTTCGATGTTTTAACAGTACATTACGTATTGACAATGGTAAGCCAATGGTAATGTGATGGTTGTGATGTATTAACAGTACATTACGTGTTGACAATGGTAAGCCAATGGTAGTGTGATGTATTAACACTACATTATGTGTTGATAATGGTAAGCCAGTGGTAATGTGACGTGTGATGTATTAACAGTACATTACGTGTTGACTATGGTACGTCAGTGGTCTCGTGATGGTTGCGATGTATTAATAGACATTACGTGTTGACTATGGTACGTCAGTGGTCTCGTGATGGTTGCGATGTATTAACAGTACATTACGTGTTGACTATGGTACGTAAGTGGTCTCGTGATGGTTGTGATGTATTAACAGTACATTACGTGTTGACTATGGTACGTCAGTGATATCGTGATGGTTGTGATGTATTAACAGTACATTACGTGTTGACTATGGTAAGCCAATGGTAGTGTGATGTATTAACACTACATTATGTGTTGATAATGGTAAGCCAGTGGTAATGTGACATGTGTGATGTATTAACAGACATTACGTGTTGACTATGGTACGTCAGTGGTCTCGTGATGGTTGCGATGTATTAATAGACATTACGTGTTGACTATGGTACGTTAGTGGTCTCGTGATGGTTGCGATGTATTAATAGACATTACGTGTTGACTATGGTACGTCAGTGGTATCGTGATGGTTGCGATGTATTAACAGACACTACATGTTGCTAATGGTACGCCAATGGTACCGTGATAGTTGTTATGTATTAACAGTACACTGCGTGTTGATAGTGGCACGCTAATGGTACAGTGGTGGTTGTACTGTATTAAGAGAACATGACGTGTTTACAATGGTACGCTACTTGTACCGTAATAGTTTGATGTATTAACAGGATATTACTTATTGACAATGGTACGCCAATGATGTATTAATATAACCCCACGAGTGTTACGATGAGATCGGTAGCCCAGTGGTAATGGTGGTGAAAGTTATAGTATGAAGTTTAGTACGTTGTTGTTGGAAAATCAGGTGTAGTGCTCCTCCTCCTCCAATATCACTATCTACGACATTGGAGATGTGCTATTTCTGACAAAACAAACGCTTACTAGTACCTGTGACAAACCTGCAATTTCTCTGTATGTTCATTATCGTTTATCCTGAATCCCGAAAGTTAATTGTTCCATGCTGTACAATAGACTGTACGGCTGCCTGTTGCAACTCATATTCAACTTACTTCTCTAATTAGCATCGATGTAACTATATTTTTATCAGCGTAGACAAAGGCTTCTATTTGTGATACAAAATGAAACTTACTTTAGCGGCACCAAGCATATGACAAGTTGATACAATCACTTGTCAACTGTCATTTAGTAAACAAATAAATTGTTTAAGAACTTGATTGCGACAAACGTTTGATTAAACATGCATTTTCTTTATTTTCTTTGAGCCTGACATAGTCCAAGTTCTTGTGATATATCTGCCCGTATACCCATATGATTAACTATTCGTTTTATGAAACAAAATAATTTAGTAAAAAAGGAGGGGGTGATAGTGCGTATATAAAACAAAGATATGCACATTGTTTTCAGATAACACCTCATCTTCAACTCCGGCTTCTTTAGCACCAACGACAACAGAGTCAGATAATACAGGTAAGAATGTATTTACTCTAAACCGGATTAATATTACGACGTTTTTGTATTTTTCTGCGAAAACACAACTTAGCGCATATTCGCGACGTTTAAACTTCGCGAATGGTCTTTGGCATCAGTGGAAAACAAATAAATAAAAGGTCAATATCGTGTGGGTGTGGGCCTGGGTGGCGTAGTGGTTAAGCCATCGGACTACAGGCTGGTAGGTACAGGGTTCGCAGCCCGGTACCGGCTCCAACCCAGAGCGAGTTCTTAAGGGCTCAATGGGTAGGTGTAAGGCCACTACACCCTTTTCTCACTCACTAACCAACTAACAACTAACCTGGATAGACAGCCCAGATAGCTGAGGTGTGTGCCCAGGACAGCGTGCTTGGACCTTAATTGGATATAAGCACGGAAATAAGTTGAAATGAAATGAAGGGCAAGTTTTGCCACGCTTCTGTCAGAGAACTGTTTAAGTACGCCTGTCGTGGGCACAACCTGACTACTAAACAACATTATTATTATTATTATTATTATGATTATTATTATTATTATTAATACTTGTGTCCTCGTATGTTTTTATTTCCCACACCAGACCCTGGTCATTTCAAATCGGGTATGATAACCATTCATAGGGAAAAGGACAAATATAAACATTTTTAAAAACCTCTTAAAATTTCAGCTGGAATTTCGACTACTTTATTTACGTCGTCTGTCACTGGTCGAACCCGTACCCTCAGCACGCCACACAGCACGGCCAGTAATGCTGTATCCTTGTCAGACACACAGACTCATTCTGGTAAGGCACCACACCACCATTTGTCGTGTCGTTACTAGTTGTAGCAGCTTCATATAGTCCGGTTTAGGAAATAGGTCCTCATTAGAAAAATAATAATAAATATAAATATTTAGTTTTCAAAGTTTTCTTTGATGATTACAGGTAGATTGACCTTTGTAGTAATTAAATGACCCAGTAGTTGTACATTATTTGATATTGTCATTACTAAGGAAAAGCATTTGTAATTGTGCTGTGCGATCAGATGCAAATGGGTACATAATAGCAAAATGAGACGGGGCCCCGACATTTGGATGGATAATGAATTTTTTTTTTTGGTCAACCCCTATTGATTTTTTGCATGCCAATCGACAAGTGACTGTAGGTTCAAAAATTGGTAGTCACTTAATCCTTGCGATATCATGCTATTTTTGACACAATTTAATCCGAGGCAATATTAGCATGTAGATCCATTGGAAAATAAATGGTGGTGTGCAACCGTAAGGTTTTTTCATCACATATGGAATGTAGTCAAATCAAAATATACTTTTCAAAAAAAAAAGAGAGAGAAAAAGATGAGAACTCTAATAAGAATTTACAATTGCCAAAGTTGTAAGGTATTTTAGCTGTGAGGAATGGTCATATGATAATAGTGAATTAATTAGGCAAACATTACAACCGGTAGTTCAGTATTACAATAGGTTTTATGACCACCAAAGATCTTGAAAGACGATTGCAGTCAGAAGTGAATTTGAAAGTTGACGTTTTTTATCAGTAAATCGCAAATTTAAAGAATACAAATTACTAAAAACAAAACAGTAACAACTGTATTATCAACAGAATGAAAAAGATTGACAGAAATAATGTCCCACAGTGATTAATGGACCTTCCTGAAAATTGTCAAATCGAGAATGACACCTCACGCACGTGTACGGGGCTACTGCGTTAGGCACGTGCAAACTATCGAATGTGTTATAAATAGGACTGAATGTTCTTTATTAAGATGTCTGTGGTCACAACATATGTTCGGTTTAATAGTTGATATTAGTATTAATGTTTCAGGTTCCCCAACTTTGTTTGAAGAGTATACGTTGGCGAATACCACCACACGACCTATTAACATGTTATATAGCCATGCACAGCAGTCACTATTTAGTATGTACGTTTTCTACTTTATCTTCTTTTTGTCAGATGACGCGGTCATAGGTGGAAGTGTATCTGCCGTAGCTGTTGTTATGCTGGTGGTGTTGGTACTGTTGGCTGTTTTATGGATGAAAAGGTTTGCCGTTATTAAAGGAACATTCCTGAGTTTGCTACATTGTAAGATGTTTCCGACTAATAAAATATTTCTATGACTAAACATACATATCAAATATATTTTCTGGTTTAGTATATCAGTGTCTGTATATTCAGCGTGTTTCTGGTCGTTTTAATATTTGTAAGAATCTCAAACTGGATTTTGTCTTCAAATAATTTCGTGCGTACGAAAATATTATATTTTTTAAAATAATATGAAATTTATCCTAGTACAAATATGAGAACGATCAGAGAAACACGTTTAATATTATATAAAGCCACTAATATTTTTATGCAGAAACACATGTTTGATATATAATTACAATCGTTAAAAAGTCTTTGTTAGTCGATAACCTCATAAAAAGTGCAGCAAACTCAGGTATGTCCCTTTAATAGTATTATGCAAATGAGCGAACAGCTTGACAATAAATTCAAATTTAAGTACGCATACAGGGTTTTTAGAATTGTTATAAAAATTCACTCGCCATGAAATCAGCGATTTAAAAAATTTACTAGCCATTATTAAAATTTCACAAGCTCTACTTTAAGTAAATACAATTTTATTAATAGGAATAACTGGATATGTTACCTAGAGAAGGAGATATAGCTCAAAACCCCTTGGATTTAAGGCGATGAAAGGGAAGGATATTCACATCTACAAAATGGACTCAAATGCAGCATTTGACCAAAACAAATTGCACTAGCCATCGGGCATGGTGATGGTAGTTATTTACTAGCCCAACACGGAATATTACTTATTATTAAGAGTGGGGCTACCATAATCTAGAAGCCCTGAGTATATACATACGGAAGTTTGTATATTTTGCTTTTGACATTTAAAAACAAAATTGGAATTGAAATCATTACTGTTCTGACAGTGGTTCATGAGTGCATGTCTTCACAGCTACATTCTTTCCAATGAACTTTGTCCTGAGCTAGATTTGATTTAGTAAATAGTCTGGGAGTGGCAGCAGTATTTGAGCGATACAGGAAGCATTCACTGTCCAGTAAATAAATGAAATAATTTTCAATTGACAACGCAAAATATTTCACGAGGGACATACACATGGAACGAAATGGTGGCGAGTTTAATATGCTATTCATTACCCACAGTCGAATTTAATTACATCACTCATCTAGTTTGGTTGACGTTCCACTAAGGTCGTTGTGCATCAGTCGACGTCAAAGTGTTGCTCCACATTCTAGTGGGACGTAATACTTCGATATAAACCAAGATATCTTTAACCATATGGGTAATAAAAACGTTATTACCTTCTTTATTTCAGAATGAGAGACCGGTCTCGGTGGCATCGTGGTTAGGTCATCGGTCTACAGGCCGGTAGGTACTGGGTTCGGATCCCAGTCGAGGCATGATATTTTTTATCCAGATACCGATTCCAAACCCTGAGTGATTGTTCCGCAAGGCTCAATGGGTAGGTGTAAACCACTTGCACCGACCAGTGATCCATAGCTGGTTCAACAAAGGCCATGGTTTGTGATATCCTGTCTGTGGGAAGTGCAAATAAAAGATCCCTTGCTGCTAATCGAAAAAAGTGTTGCCCATGAAGTGGCGACAGCGGGTTTCCTCTGTGTGGTCCTTAATCATGTGTCTGACGCCATATAACCGTAAATAAAATGCGTTCAGTGCGTCGTTAAATAAGGCATTTCTTTCTTTCTTTTTTTTCAGAATGAGACGTGGTTGCTTTAAAGACAAATCATCTGACCCTGATACCCACGCACATTCAGGTGTGGACGGTTTTGAACTGGCTGGCGATCAACGTGTTCAGTCTGACCATCATGCTAACGAACATTCTACTCGATCTGAGACTGGGCCGGGCGGTGTGAATAACCAACAGGAAATTCCAGACTACGAATATTCCAAACCATCACTCTTCAGAGTAGCTGTGGGTCCCAGGACCGTACGTCAAGATGAGGATGGTGACTACGATGAATTGCATGCTAACACTGGATCAAAGAGTCAGCAAGGAGATAACGGGAAAACATACAGTCACATTCACAGTCTGGGTGATTCTTCTGCAAGTCCTGATCTTTACGATCGAGCAACAACAACAAAAGTAGCTCCTTCTCATAACGCAACGTATAGCCATATGAATGAGAAGAAGTTTGAGAATGCTGAGGAGGATGATTATGATGAGTTACACGCCAATACCCGGACGGAAGACCCACAGACGAGTAACAGTGAAACGTACAGTCACATTCACAGTCGAGGTGTTGCTGATGGAAGTCTTGATACATACGATACAACAACAGCAGACGTGTTTCCTACGAATGACGAAACATACAATCACGTGGATGGGAGACAGCTGGGTATAGACGACGAGGACGACGATTATGACGAGCTACACAATACTCATGTGAAGAATCGTCAAGAGTATGAGGACGAAGCATACAGTCATATTTAGAGTGCGAGAGAAGCTGACACGTACGACAGGACAATGTTCACAAAACAGTGTCCTCATCATGAGGCAACATACAACCATATGGACCCTAACAACCCGGACAGTCACGCATGAAACTGTCGGTGATATTCACGGTCAGGATGACACATATGACTGAAAAAGTCAAAGTTTGTTTTGTTTAACGATACCACTAGAGCATATGGATTTATTAGTTATTATAAACATATGGTAATTTTAACATACAGTCTTAGAGAGTATAACCAGCTAAATGTTTCCATTAATAGTACGGGATCATTTATATGTACCACCGGCCTAGGTGATGTCGTGGTTAAGCCATTGGACATAAGACTGATAGGTACTAGGTTCGCAGCCCGATACCGGATACCACACAAATGAAGTTATAACGACTAAAGACCACTAAACCGACTTATTTCTCACTAACCACTAACAACTAATCAATAATACACTGTCCTGGACGGACAGCCCAGATAGCCAGGACAGCGTGCTTGAACCTTAATTGGATATAAGCACGAAAATAAGTTGATTTAATTAATTAATAATTGCACCAACCGTCTTTCCCAAACAATTCCACAATACCCCTAAGAAAACAAATACCTCCACCCAAACCAACCCCCCCCCCCCAAAAAAAAAACACAAAAAAACAAACAAAAACAAACAAACAAACAAACAAAAACAACCAAAACACAGCTTAACAAACAAACAAACAAAAACAACCAAAACACAGCTTCAAAACAAGCAAAATGTAAGTTGGAAGTAAAAACAAAACGAGTTAAGGAATGGAAACAGGGAAGAAGGAAAGTAAAGCAAGAAATAAAGGACGAAACCACAATACTGCGGTGGAAACGTACTTGACAAAGCGATCCTCTAAAAACTCTCCCAAAAACAAAACGAGTCGAACGCCGTTGAATTATTCCCCTTACACTCGATGACACTACATTATGTCATCATTATGTAACTTCGTATTCAGTTCCTGTTAGATATTTTATCGTTATTGCACTTCGTATCCCTTTTTCATAGGTACAGTTGTTTGTTTAAAATACATTTTTTTTTTAATTTTTCAAATAGATTAGATGCATTGGTAATCATCAAATTTAAATACGAAGAACCGAGAGAAAGGGAAATAATTTAATCATGCACTTTTACAAAAATGTAAATATGACTTCTATATTTTCACTGTCGCTAAAATACATTGAAAATATTACTTTTCACCGGATATGACTTTTATGGTTTCCGTAGATCTATATATTTCACTGCTATGTATATAGTAAATAGAGAATACTACATGAGTGGCCGTTAAATACTATATATTGTTTTAAAATGTATCTGACGAGCAAAGGGGATTGTGATACGTTTATATACAACGTGTTGCTTTTCGTTGGATGCATGGTACTGGTCACCTGGTCATCACCCAAGAGCAGCCAGTCGTATGTTTTGAAATTGTTAACACACTTATGTGTGTAAACAACCAATGTGTTATAAAAAAAAAGGTTTTGTGTTGTAATATACATATATTGTTATGTATTATTTCTGGAAATCTGGACCACGGTGCCAAATGTTTGTTATATTATTTTACTTCACAGTTTTTGTAAAGTATAAATTTTTCAAATTGTATTTCATCTTTTAGAATCTTTAAAGGGACATACCCTAGTTTTTAAACACTAAGACATAGTTTTGACTATTAGAGGCGTTTTTTGATAACTGAAATCATACTTTACTTAAATTGTATTGTTTAAAGTGTCCACTTCCGTACATTCGAAGTGTTTTGGTCATTCTGATGTTTTTTAATATCACAAAATGTATTTCTCATATTTTTAAAAAGGCACGTGCCTCTGAGAAGTAACAGTTATGTAGTTGAGTTTTATTCTATTTTAGAGGGTATTTCACCATTTCAAAGTCAAAGACTCATGTTTCACTCAGTTGTAACTTTATCAAAATGTGTTACAGGTTTGTAAATTAAACTAAACTTAATGTTAATTTTCATGAACTGAAACTAGGGTATGTCCCTTTAAAACAAAATATATGTTAAGTTCCCCACACATAAGTGTACCTGTACACCGTGTAAAACATGTTTTATTAATAAAAGAGACAATTAAAATAACGTTATGTTTTTGTCTATTTATTTAATTCGTGGTGGGATTTTTCAGTTGTGGATCTTTACCCTGTCCCATCCGTTCCAAGGGCGTAGTGTGATCTGGAATTCGGAGGGGGGGGGGGGGGCGAAT
>JAECMU010127010.1:0-13396 GCA_016106625.1 Dracogyra subfuscus
TGCAGCAGGTGAATAACGGTGTAAATTAGTAGACATAATAACCGGACTGGCTGGTAATCAACCTGATCTGCAGCAGGTGAATAACGGTGTAAATTAGTAGACATAATAACCGGACTGGCTGGTAATCAACCCGGATCTGCAGCAGGTGAATAACGGTGTAAATTAGCACAACGACAGCTGGGCTAACTCGGGGAGACCAGTTTTGCTAAATTATCTGTTAAAAATTTAAAAAACCTACACCAGCAGAAACTCGCAGTTGTTATTCAACAAAGTACAACATTATTTTGTCAAATTAATTTTTTTTAAATTCACCAGTTTTAACAAATTTGCAGTAGGTGAATTTGATGAATGGCAGAGTCCAGAGCTAGACCGTGTTCGAAATAAGAATTTGTCCGTTTGTCATGACAAGTGAAAGTCTGCCCAGACAAGCAAAATGTACCCCAGTGGTTATCAAAATGTACCCCAGTGTGGTTGTCCAGTGGACAAGTGAAAACCATCACTGCAGTTTCATTTTGAGCAATCAAAAATATAATTTTGCACACGAATAAAAGAAACCACTTATTTGGACTAGTGAAAAATCTGCTTATTTCAGTCGCTACTAGTGATATTCAATGTTAGACTAGTAAATAACTTCTATTGCCATGCTCATCAGCTAGTGAATTTGTTTTGTCAAATGTTGCAATTAATTTTAATAACAAAAGTGTTTGAAGACTCATCTCCCTCTTTAGGTGACATATCTGATTATTACTATTATTTAGTAAACTGGAAATTTATGCTTTTTTTGGGGATCTCTACACCACTTACAGATTTGCGACGGCAATAAAATGCTGTCACAAATCAAGTTTGCGATAGCTTTTGTGACGGTATTGCCAATTGCCGGCGCAAATTTCGAGGGCTGAATCTATTGTGTATCCGGACATTGAATAGGTGGGATTTAGCTCAGTCGGTTGAGTGCTCGTCGAAGGTTTCTCGTATTGCAGGATCAAACCACCTTAATGTATCTATTTAATTGATTAGGGTTTTTTCTTGTTGCAATCAAACTGGTCAAAGACCGTGGTATGTGCTTTCCTGTCTGTGTGAAAGTGCATATAAAAAGATCCCTTGCTGCTAATGGAAAAATGTAGTGGGTGTTGAAGAATTACCAAATATTTGAATTATTAATTGTGCTATAGTGGTGTCATTAAACAAAACTAATATTTTCAGGACATTGAGGAGCTGATCCCGGCCCCTGACATCACCCCCCTGGTAGAGAACCTGAATTTCTTCAGGAAGAACATTCTCAAGGCAATGCCCTATTCACGTTACGGATCCAACACGGATGCTTTCTGTTTCCGGCGGTGTAAAACTCATATCATGAGCTTCAAGGTAAGAATGATTCACAGAGGAAAAACGTGTTGCGGTTTTCAGTGATCAACAAAAATGTGTTTGCTTTTTAGTACTGCCATAAAACTGCAATCTAATTAAAATTAGCTCCACTATTACATGTGGATCTAACAGCAGCCAGTTGGAGCTCATGTCCACCAATCAAAACCTTACTTGCAGAATCACGCCAGTAAAAATAATTTGAAAACATTATTCTAGGGTATACGATTGTCAACATGTTTCGTGTGAATTACGAATGCCTTAAAACATGTTTTTATTTTTTTAAATAAATAATTTGTAATATAAAACAGAAGACTGATTTAGTTGGGTTTTTTTTTTTAATAAATAAATAATTTGTAATATGAAATTTAAGACTGATAACCGATCCCGTACATATTGGTATGACTCGCTGTACTGCGGCCATTAAAATAGACTCGCCCAATATTTTTAGAATTTGTATGCTCCCAAATAATGTTATAAAAGAAGAAGTGTGATTGGTCAATATTTAAATTATTATTTGGTGTTAGCAAACTAATTAAAATTAAAACTACTGGTTTTTTGTGCTCCCTTAGAACTGTCCTGGTTTTTAGTGCTCCCTCAGAACTGTTCTGGTTTTTTGTGATCCCTCAGAACTGTACTGGGTTTTTGTGATCCCTCGGAACTATTCTGTTTTTTTGTGATCCCTCAGAACTGTCCTGGTTTTTAGTGCTCCCTTAGAACTGTCCTGGTTTTTAGTGCTCCCTCGGAACTGTTGTGGCTTTTAGTGCTCCCTCAGAACTGTATTGTTTTTTGTGATCCCTCGGAACTGTACTGGTTTTTAGTGCTCCCTCAGAACTGTTCTGGTTTTTAGTGCTCCCTCAGAACAGGTTTTAGTGCTCCCTCAGAACTGTACTGTTTTTTTTGTATTAGCTTTTAACTAACTTTTCAACCAACATTTTACCGATTCCAGGAGGCGTGTGTGAGCCAGGGGAAGCAACTCCAAGAGGCCGGGTCGTGGTGTGCTCTGTGTGAGTATGTAAAGCAGGCGTGGAGTGAGGTGGGTGAAATGCCCGACTGGGACAACGAGAACCACTGTTCAGCTAAACGACTGTGTTTCAAGTCTCTGGCGGCCATGTTTAAACAAGTTATTAAAAACAGCACTTTCAGCAGGGGGGAGTACAGTGAGATGAAAGAATGGTAAGTGTCTTTTCAATTTGTGTAATAAATGTTCTCAATGAATAAAATGTATTAAATACAGATCTACATAGTTTAGTAAATGCTTTAAGTGTTCTTGATGAATACAATGTATTAAATACGGATCTACATAGTTTAGTAAATGCTTTATCATGTTCTTGATGAATAATGTATAATACTTTATTTTCGCGGGATCAAATTTTCGCGATTTAATGAAAATGGGTAAATTCGCGAACATTTATTTTCGCGAATTCCCCAACCCCCATCAATAAAAAAAACTAAGTACAGATGTCAATAATTTTGTTTTAAAAACGGAACTTAGTTTTGCCAGTTGTTACGCTAATCTGTAGAACTATATCTACATGTGCACAGTTTTATACTCAGTAGAGATCTGCTGTAATTAAACTGTGAAACCATAAAACAATAGTTTTCCTGCTTTAACCAATCAAGACTTTATTGTTTACAAATTAATAAGATTATAGAAGGTACTTATCGCGTTCAGTGTTTCTTAATCCTTATAACTGTTATAAAAACAAAACCCGAAAACAAACGAAACGAAATGTGAAGCCACAAGCTACTAGTACTCAGTAACTTAAGTCTGATTGAAACTATATTTGATGCTATGAAATTAAAAACAGATTTAATACGAACAGGTGTCAGAATAGCAGGCCTTTGCGCAAAATTAAAATAAAATTGTAAAACATCTGAACATAGCCCAGTCCGGATTTTTTAACTTCCACATTTTTAATATACTGTGATAATGCATGTTTACTTCCGTCGTTAAACACGTGTAGACGCTGCCGATGAACTGATCGCTAGTATATGTTTTTTTAGTGATATTATTGTTTTATTATAACGTATGTACTTGCCTCATCGTGTTCTTGATTTAAAGTTTTAAACACCTTTTGTGTTTTGTGGTTTGTTCTGTGACAGGAGGGAGCAGCACTTTGTTACTACTAGCCTCATATATCGGAAACTAATGTGGTATAGTTGAACGAGACTACATTTTTTCACTACATCTTTTGTCGGTGTTTAGATTTCTATTTTCACGCGGAATATATTTTCGCGAATTTCATTCACACGCGAAAAACGCGAAAATAAATTCCACGCGAAAATAAAGTATTATACAGTACACTGTAATAAATAAGGTTATTAATTAATCAATATGCTCAAGTGTCATTGTTAAACAAAACATTTATTTTGTAATGTGGTCTTCATAAAAAAAAAAAACCACTTTGTTTTTCCCCATTAACAGCACACTCTTTCTAGCAGACAGGAAATGATATACTATGGCCTTTGATAACCAAAGGGCAATGGTTGGTGTGTGTGTGGGGGGGGGGGGGGAATCCAGTAAGAGAACAGGTTTGCCTAGCTAGCTGATTTAGTGAAAAAATAATTTTCACAATGTTTTATTGTTATTATTTTACTTTTTAAGAATAGTTTTATCTCGTATTTTGTTCAGATCATTTATATTTGTTTTGCAGGCTTGCACCAAAGGTAGAGTTCCACGAAGAGTTATCTCCCTGTACAACTCTTTTGGATAAAAAGATTGCTAAATGTCACTGAGAATGTGTTCGGCACTGCAAGACATTTGTGGAAAAAAACCATTTTTACTGATCAATATGTCTGCGAAATTTTTTAGTAAAATGTTATCGCTTTTTGAGATTGTTCCTTAACTTGAATCATGCAGATGTTCTTGGAAATTAATTGCCCAGATATTCCTAGAAATCAATTGTCAAGATGTTCTTGGAACTTAATTGATAGACTTGGACCAACTAAATATCAAAATTAATCATTGTTAAGGTATTGCTAGAAAAGAATTGCTAATCCTTTTCTAGAACTAAATTACCCAGATGTTTCAGAAATGAATTGTAAAGATGTTCTTAGAAAAGGATTGCTAATCCTTTTCTAGAACTAAATCACTCGGATGTTTCAGAAATGAATTGTAAAGATGTTCCTAGAAAAGGATTGCTAATCCTTTTCTAGAACTAAATCACTCAGATGTTTTAATGAATTGTGAAGCTTATGAATTATTAAATGAATTGTATCTCCCTTTATGGAGAAGTAGGCTGTACATTATATACAATGTAACATACGTCTTTGTGATAAAGAATTCACCATTGATGCCTCTGTAGATCCATTGTAAGTAAATACGAGTAACTTCACATACGTTGTTATCGCTTCCTATTTACTGCACAAGAATAGATGTAAATAGTTACTGTAAGATCAGTGTTTCACATATATTGACTAATTCCATGTGTGGTTACGAGTGTAGTGGTAACTGGGCATTGAAGTTTGTAGTCGAGTTTGCACTATTATTTAAGATAAACAACAACCATGGAGTTTCGGAGCGGTGGAATATCCTGAATAACTTTCATGATTTCCTTATGGCGGTTTATTTGCCGCACGTTCACTAAAAATATTAAATATTCATAAAAGTATATAATTCATTATCATGTTCTTACATTTACACTATAACAAAAATACTTGATAAATAAATAGGCAACCTTTAGTTAAAAAAGGTGAGCCATTTCCGCCAACCCGGTTGTCTGCATGATTTCTTTTGAGTGAACTGAGCTTCACTGCATGTTGTATTTTCATAGTATGATTATATAGTACAGTTTACTGCAAGGGCATACCCGAGGGACTGAAGGGCAAAAATATATATCGCAAGCGGTTGAGTGGTATGTTCTTTAGCAAAATAAATGAGTGCAATAAATAGGAAGTAAAAACAACGTATGTGAAATACTGTATTTATTACATATCTTGTTTTATGTTTTACAAAAATGGTTTTTAATTTAATGTCATAACAACACGTTTTTAAATCTATGATCAAAACTCCTTTTATGGATTTGCTTAACATTAAGAATTGTACTCTGCAGCAACATTGTGTAATGTTTCAAATACAATGTGACATAATTTGTAAATTATATATGACGTCGGTAAGAAAAGATGTTAATGCCATTGAGGCTAAAAAGGGAATTCTCCAATTGAAAGTTCTGGTTCAGATTACACGTGCAATACAAATGGTCTTGTTTTTCATTAAAAAAACAATTATAGTATGGATGATAATTTTTTTATTTTGAAACTGATAAATAGAGATTATTATACAAGCTTGTGTGTCGTACTGAATTTACAAAATTCGGTTCGGGATTCATGTATTACCCTCACCCTCGTTTGTGCAATACAAAAATCCCGACACTCGTTCCATAAAATCAGTACGACACACAAGCTTATATGATAATCTCTATTTATCACACAGTTTCAAAATGTTTTTATCACTGTAGTAAGATTGAATAGATGTGTAACAAAATGATTTATAGAAACCTTTCTTATGCTGCCACTCATGGTGGTAGTCAAAAGTGGCCACAAAATAGACGTTTTTACTTCTACACTCTGTTTTATTTACAACTATGTAGTGCTTAGTAATGATTTTTTGATATGTAGACTGGAGTTAATTTTCTCCATTTACTATTATATCTTTATGAAGTAAAAAGGTGAGATATAGGTATTATTATTAGCGACAGCTGTGGCTAGTGGAGATTTTCAACTATTGCTGTAATACACAGGGCACTAGCCAAAGGTTCTCTGGGGACCAATGACATTGTAAAACATTTGTTGAACACTGTCTTACAAATATAAATTGCTTGACATGAATATATGTCAGATGGTTTTGTCAGATAGACGGTTTATGGCAATCTCACTGAATGTGAATAAGGGTAGCTTGGTGGATCTAATCGGCACTAAAAATATATTTATTACGTGCATATCATTTGAAAGTGCAAAGATATGTATCACAATAAAACAAACCATATTACAATATAGTTGATATTATTTAATATTTATGTGTTTTAATGATAAACATTTATACCCTTTTTAAAGGTTAATATTTGCCAATGTAAATTAATAGACTCAATCATGTGGGATAGAAAAAGTACACCCAGGGTGGTGGATATTTCAATACATGGCGAGGCTCACAGGGTCAAACTTTCCACTCTAGAGGGTGTACTTTTTCTATCCCATATGATTGGAGTCTTTTTCTCCCATCATTTCGATAAATAAACCATTATTTTGCACTAACAAAGATGATTGAAAAAGTAACTACTTTTTTTTAACTGTTATCATAAACAAACTACATTATCATATTTGCTGTGTCAGTTTCATGTGTTAAACATAATTTAGCACTACAAATTAACAAGATAGCTTTTATAATGAAGGTTTTAATTACAAATTTTCGATCCAAAACCAACTTATTTGCATTAATTATTAAATATGACATCATATATTACCCATGAAGTAATATTCCACGTTAGATGCACCGACTTGTAGCCCATGCAAGACAGATTTACTCTGTGTTGACCAATGTCACGGAATAGGTTTGTCTATTATATATAACCAGCAGTGTGGTTAAGCCATCGGTCAACAGGCTTATAGGTACTGGGTTCGGATCCCAGTCGAGGCATGGGATTTTTAATCCAGATACTTCCAAATCCGAGTGAGTGCTCCGCAAGGCTCAGTGGGTAGGGGTAAACCACTTGCACCGACCAGTGATCCATAACTGGTTCAATAAAGGCCATGGTTTGTGCTATCCTGCCTGTGAGAAGCACAAATAAAAGATCCCTTGCTGCTAATTGGAAAGAACCATGAAGTGGCGACAGCTGGTTTTCTCTCAAAATCTGTGAGTGGTCCTTAACTGTATCTGACGCCATATAACCGTAAATAAAATGTGTTGAATGCATCATCAGCTAAAACATTTTTTCTTTCTTTGTCTTTTATATAAAGTTAGGAATGAGATAAAAAATAATCATGATGAAAAATCTAATTGTGTACATTTAACATAGGATGGAATAAAAATTAAATAAAAATTAAATAAACAGTATGAATTGTAATGCCCATACATATGTATATAAAGTACGTGTAGATCCTATTCAGTATGGTCCAGAACGTTATTAACAGATGCCACCGTTGGTACATTTGATAGCTTGAGTTTACAGTCAGAGATTAATAATGTCGATGATTGGATGAATTTGACCTCTATTGGTTGTAAAGTGCAAACCACATTGTTAACAAGTGCAATATGTTATTCTCCTATCTTTAATTACATGGAAGCACATTTTGTTTTCTTTTGGGTCTAAGGTCTAACCACAATGAACAATTTATTTATTTTGAAATCATCTGAAAAACCCCATTAGTTACACAGATTCCACATACTAGATGGTCCTAGGACAAAAAGCATGTGATTTTTTTTTTTAATTTTACCTGCTGAAATTGTGTTTGATCACGAATTAATAAAATTAATGTTTGTGGGGGCTTTTTTTAACCTATTTTCAGTCAAATAAGATACAAGTAAACAATAACTTAATGAGCTGCTGAAACATTGCAGTATGCCTTTCATCATTGCAGTACTCAAAGGACATAAGATTGGCTTCTCCTTGGTGATGACTTGGTTGCCACAGCCATACCATCCAATGAAAAATACACAATCAAAATTGATTTCTCTATGATGTAGAAGTTAACCTAAAACATTGCTCTGCATTGTACAAGTTAACTGCAATCATAAGGACCATAAATCGTTTTTATTTATTTTATACATGGAACTTAAGGATATTAGAACTAGAATACTACATTAGTGGTGATTTGATTTAATGGCCATTTCTGTATTAGTTCTTATTTAAAATGGCAACCATGTAATATAAATAAATTATAGATTAAACTAATTTTATTTTTACATGTTTTATAAGGAAGTTCGAGTGTCAGATGCTTATTAATCAGACATTAAAACCACTGTATTGTCAGTAGACTTGTTAAGAATAGTACAAATTATAGCATTGTTGTTGCTGTGACAAAAACATTCATTTGGGGAAAAAAAGTGTTATCAAAACTAACCACTAAAACGACATGCCCAGCATTAAGTCCTTTAAAGATGTGTGTATCCAAGAACCCGACCCTTCCATAAAAAAGGGACAGATCCTAATCATAATTTTAAAAATATTTTCAAAAGTTTTATTATAATATAGGTAAGCACATCAAATTTTATATGGACCCATAGTAGTGTATGTAGTTTTTTAAAACAACTATATTGTTTTCAGCATGTTCCATGAAGCACCGGTTTTGTTTTGGATCAAAGGATACTGCAAACACTGAACAATTATTTTATTTATGTTTAAACTGATCATGTGAAAATTCTTGGAATGAAATTGGAAGTTTTGTTACATGTTGAATGTATATTGCATGTTTATGTACATTATTGATTTAGTTAGAGTATTTGAAGCAAATAAACTTTGTTAATATACTTTCACTGCTTCTTTGTTTTAATTACATGACAGTAAAAATAAGGCATTACTTGTAGAGCGAGACTCAATTGGCCAATTCCATGATAACCAATGTTACATTTTTTACCATTCTTAAATTTCAAATACTTGTATTTTCGTCACCATTGTATCCAAGCATTTCTTGGTGTTCGGTTCATATCACATAAGCTACATTATTCTAAATTAACAAATTCACACTATCTGTAAACTGTAGTGGCCATTTAGTTGATCATGTTACAAAAATCCTTTTTGTAACAGCTGTGATCAATTCTACTACTCGAAACAAGTTACGGTTCAGTAAATATATTTTATAAGTAAGCGCATTTCACAATAATACCATCCTACAGGGGCGGGACATCACCCAGTGTGTTTTGGATCGATCCCCGTCGTTGGGCCCATTGGGCATTTCTCATTCCAACCAGGGCACTATGTATATCAATGGCGGTGGTATATGCCATCCTGTCTGATCGTGAAAGAACTCTTGCTACTAATGGAAAAACATGTTTCCTCTCTAAGACTATGTCTAAATTAACAAATGTTTGATATCCAATAGCCGATGATTAATAAATCAATGTGCTCTAGTGGTGTCGTTAAACAAACTTTAAACTTTGATTATATAACAAAAATGATATCGGATACATGCAGCAGTATTTTTTGTGTAGATAAAATGCACTGGCATTCTTTTCACTCAACATTTGCTTAGCATGTTTGCTTGGTATGAGTTTGAAAATCATATGAACATGACATAAGAAGATAGATAGGCGTAGGAAGATAGGGATAGAACTCTTGCCTGGCTCCAAAATGGAAATTCACAATCAAATGTTACACAAGGCCTAATGTTAGCCAAAGTGCTGATAATTTAAAAAAAAATAGCTATGTAGAAGTAGCAGTTGGTTCCACTCTCCTTAGTTATGATATTTAACCATAATCTAAATTCAATCCCTTATAACTAAAATAAATAAATACTGAGTGTGTCATTAAAACCCCATTTCTTTCTTTTGCCCAATTAGGCTTTGTAAATCGAACCAGTGCTGCACAAATAGTATATCAAAGCTAGTGGTATGTGTTTTGTCTGGGAAGAAGCACTTGAAAGACCCATTGCTCTGATTAATAATTAGTGTTGTAACAGATTTCTTCTCCAGCTTTTGGGACTGTGGTAAAGTGCCAATCTGATGGACAGTTCCTCCAGGATCATTCCATGTCAGTAGAGCTATTTCTCGCTCCATCCAGTGCTCAACAATTGGTGTAACAAAGACCATGCTATGTTATACCCTCCAGTACTCAACAGTTGGTATATCAAAGGCTGTGGTATGTGCTATCCTGTATGTGGGTTGGCACATATAAAAAGATACCTTATGTAACAGGTTTCCTCAAGACTGACAACATTACCAAATGCTTGACCTCATGTCAACAAAAATAATATTTCAAAATACATATATTTTTTAAAATGTATTCTCCAAAATACTTTTTTTTGGCAGTAAGCTACACTCATCAATACTCCACTTGCTATCAATATCTTATCCATATATCAGAAAAACATATATCTGTTGACTTTACAAATGTTTTTAGCTAAACCTCTGGTTTAATATGTGCAATATGTTCAGCTTCTATTTTAAAACACACTGATTGGTGAGAATACCATTTTTTGTTTACATCAAATGACAGTTACAAATTCGTTATCAATTTGACAATTGGTTGCTCCTAGGTAATGATCTGGGCCCTGTAACTCAAAGAAGTGTAACTAAGTGTACGATACGTGTATGGTACGTGTACGTACTTACTGTTTTACTCCAGTAACAAAAAGAATGTGCAAAGCACACTTAGCATACACGTACAATTTTCACTTGCGTAGTGCCTAAGAACGTGTAAATATCAGTGCAGTTAGCAACCCTTGGCTCGTTGCATGTAGTGCATGTGTGCGTGCATTGTTATTATTTCATTTAGCCAACAAAAACAAAGGCATGTCTTCTTCAATTTCTTCCCCACCAAAAAAGAAAAGAAAACCCAATTTTACTATAGAAGACAACAATCTACTTATGGGTGCTGTCGCCAAAGATAAAAGTATATTATATCTTAAAATAATGTTACTTATTATATAATATATAGGCTATCTAGTGTATATTTAGTTATATGCACATACTTGCGGTGAACGGGCAGCATAGCCCATTGGTACAGTGCCCGCCTGATGCGTGGTCGGTCTAGGATCGATCCCCGTCAGCTAACTACTTTTTTTTATTTTTTCTCGACATAACCATATGTCCGACGCTGATATAACCGTAGTTATAATGTGTTGAGTGCGTCGTTAAAAAAACAAAAAACAAAAAGAACAACACTTGCGGTGGGTCGTCGGATCGATCCCACATGGTGGACCCTTTGGGCTACTTGTCATTCCAGTCTGTGCTCCACGACTAGTGTACGTGGTATGTGCTATCCTGTCTATGGGATGATACATATAAAAAGATCACTTGCTGCTAATCTGAAAGAGTAACCAATGTGGCGGGAGCGAGTTTTCTTTCTCACTATCATAATGGTGCTTAAACATATGCCTCACGCCGTATAACCGTAAATAAAATGTGTTGAGTGCATCGTTAAATAAAAACTAAAATCTCTCTCTCTCTCTCTCTCTCTCTCTCTCTCTCTCTCTCTCTCTCTCTCTCTCTCTCTCTCTCTCTCTCACACTCTCTCTCGAAATGGACAAACTTGCTAATTATAGTCCGTCGTGTTTTTCGTAAATAATTTCAGTCTGGCTTAACGTGGAAGAAAAGTAAAAACAGTTTTGAAAATAACTAAATTTTACTATTTTGCAAAATACCTCAGCGTCACCATCACTTGCAATGACACCGATAGAGAATGTACTCTATTGGTAGGTCTAAGTAGGCAAGGGCATCCGCAGAAAAAAATGCGGGGAGGGGGGGCAATGTTATCCTGAATTCGAGGTGTGAAGTGTGAAGACATCTTTTTGCTAAGATTACTGTAAATAACAGAACAAAATGTTAACAATTCTTCAGGTAGAAGACACACGATTGATCGAATGTCATGATATTTGGCATGGAAGATGGTGTATTTTGTATTTTCTATGTAATGTTTTCAATTTTTTTATTTTACAGGGGGGGGGGGGGGGGACGCCCATGTAAGTAGGTCATTCAAAAATACTTTGTCTGTCCAAACTGTATTTTCTTATAATTTCTTGTTCTCCCATATAGTCCAAAGGGTTATTTCGATCTCGAAATACACGACCAATATTATGGCATCGTCTGCTGTGTAAATAAACATAAAGCGCCATATTGAAATGAAGATCGGGTTGAACATATTTACATGTCACGAGCAACGTGTGCTCCTGTTAAGGTTCTACGTGTGTGCTACACCACCCTCGAAACCGACGTAAGTATATGGCCATTTACGCACACGACCTAAAGTACGTGAACGTTGAGTTACTGGTTTAAATCGTTTAAGAGTGATCTACGCCTGACGTAAGTGTTACGAGTGCTTTGAGTTACAGGGCCCTGGTCACTACAGCCATATCATCCAATGAAATAAGCATGACCAAAATTGACTGTTTGATAATATAAAAGTTAAACTGACATTTTCTCCTCTGTGAACAAAAGTTAATTTCAAGCACAAGCAACGTAAATAATTTTTAGTTTGAAAAGACATTTAAATTTATTTATTTATGAGGATATGATAGATATATGTTAAGATTCATTTTAAAACAACTCCTAACATAAATGATACCTGACATCCACAGTTTCTCTTTAACTGAGTATCACATCACTTGCCTTTTAGCATTTAGAAGTATTTTAATGTGCATGAATTAATATCGCGCTGTAAGTAATGGGATTTTACAAATCTGTTACAGCCAATAACTTTCAGTTATATTCTCTTCCAAAAAAGATGGGGAACCTGAAATGGTAATGTTAATATCAACTATTAGATCGAATATAAATTTTTACCACAGACATCCTAGTAAAGAACGTTCAGGTCTGTTTATCAACACACCGAAACACATTCCATAGTTTGTACATGCATCACACAGTTGCCCCGTACACATGCGTGGGTTGTTATTCTCAATTTTGACAATTTCCAGGAAAGTTGATTAATCACTGTGGAACACCATTTCTGTCAAACCTTTTCATTCTGTTAATCATACAGTTGTTATTATTTTGTTTTAAGTCATTTTTATTGTTTGAATTTGCAATTTATTGATAAAAAATATCAAATTTCAAATTTCACTTCTGACCCCAATCGTCCTTCAAGATCTTTGGTAATCATAAAACCTACTGTAATACTAAACTACTGGTTGTAATATTTTCTCAATTAGTATTATCATATAACCATTCACCACAGCTAATATACTGAACAATTTTACAACTGTAAATTCTTATTAGTTCCCCTACTTTTTGTGAAGAGTGTACACTTGGTCAGAATTATATGAACCTGGCAAGGATCTGTGTTACTGTGACTATGAACATGGGCATCATTTGCAAGGAAAAAGTGGGAGGGACAATTGGGTTCTAACAATATTTGTGGGGGGGGGGACCATCAGATATTCT
>JAECMU010127031.1:0-15412 GCA_016106625.1 Dracogyra subfuscus
AAAAACCCCAGTGGTTAGCCGACGGACCGACCGCGCATTAGGCGGGCACTGTATCACTGGGCTATGCTGCCCGCTTCACTATGTTCTAGTCCAGACAAGGCATAACATATGTTTGTATGGATTAGGACCATTAAAAAATCGGTCTCTGGTCAGACCAACGTTTCAGAATTGATGCCACGATGCGGGTTTTTTTAAAGTTTTTTTTTTTTTTTTTTTTTAAAGTATAAATTGCACCAAAAAGGTGGGTATATTCGATACCGAAATATGGGGCATATTTAAATTGAAATCAGAATGCACGTCCTAGTTCATGCGCGATGGCATTTTGGCTACAAATGCGCTTTTTACGGCTTAGTTAAGAAACAAAGACAACAAATAAACCCGGCAAAAATCGACGTCATAACGCGAGAAATATGTTTTAATACACATATTGATGGCCAGTGGTCAAAATCGACGAGCGCGCTGATCGAAGACCAGAAATATATTTTGTTTGGCCTTACTTATAACCAACTCAAAACCTCCTTAAAATAATTCAGTGTATTAGACAAGTGTAAAATTAAGGAAATATATTTGCAGCTTGTTTAGGATTTAGCTCAGTCGGTTGAGGACTCGCCTGGGGTGTTTCCAACCAGTGCACGAACTGGTCAAGGGCTGTGGTATGTGTTGTCCAGTCTGTGGAAAAGATCCCTTGCTGCTGGTGAAAAAAATGTAGCGGGTTTCCGCTGATGACTAAAAGTCATAATTACCAAATGTTTGACAGCCGATGATGAATGAATGATCTCTAGTGATAGCATTAAACTAAACAAATCTTCTTTAACACCCGGGACTATAGGATGTCAATCAAAACATCACAAGTATGATTACCTAGGCATACCACTCGCGGTCCCGTTACCTTAAATGACAGATGTAACAACTTAAATGACAGATGTAAAAACACACAGAGGTCCCTTACTTGTCAATATCCATGTATTATGTATGTATGTATGTATGTGCTCGATTGGACAGTACATAATTCTATTTTCACCGATATTGGTGTTTGACCACATGATGATCATCAAAATGATACGAATCCCTTTCTGTTTTGTATTATGGTCCGATTCTAATACACCACCAGTCGTTTGAAGTCGATCCATTTCAGTACTGGAGTTTCACAATTCAGGTGTTTTCATGTTACGTTTACAAAGTCATCCATTAAATGTTGTGAGATAAATAAAGAAAAACGATTTTCTATCTGGGGTGTTTCCAACCAGTGCACTATAACTGGTCAAGGACTGAAATTAAGTGTTTGGATAACCAACAGTTATTTTTGTACTGGGGTGTCTTTAAAATCCAAGTGTGTGTGTGTGTGTGTGTGCTGAGAACGGGGTGGGGTCAGGTGTCAAACCCCATCCCTGCTCAAAGCGTATTTTCATGTATTCCCCAATATATTCCAGACACACGTGCAAAAATCTTAGCAGGGGGCGAAGGTCTAGACTGTGGTGACCAAAGTTTCTAGGCAGTCGAGTCATGCTCCCATGGGAAATATTTCGACCTTTTCTCCACATGTGCCTGCATTTAAATACATGGTCATAGAGTAGTTGTTTCATATTAGTCTGTTACTTTAGATTTGAACTTTAGATTTGAAAGTTTTTCATAATCAAAACCACTATGATATATATCCAATGATTTATTCACAAATAAAAGCATACACATATAATACAAAATAGACCATCTTATGAAAACTAGAGGGAACTACAATGCCATTGTTACAAATAATGGTGGTAATGAACACATACAATGAGAATAGGGTCAGGCCTGTTAAATATATAATTACATGTATAATTAAACTAGCGAGAATATCAAACAGAAATATTCTGAATAAAAACTGCCACCTTGTGAACAGGTGAATAAAAATAGTAATATACCTTATTTTGATTTAATTTTTATTTGATTGTTAAAAATGTGATACCATGGCATCAGTTAAAAACCAATATAAAATGTGTGTAGAGTGTACTGACAATGGTTAAAACTGATCTGAAAATTGAAGGAAAAAAATAATACAGAAACAAGGTCATTCATTTAAAATTACTTGTAAAGAGAAGCTAAAAAGTGTGTACTACATCAATGAAAACTCAGGTTTATGTCAATACATAATGCCTATACTCATGGTTAGTAACACTCAAAGACTTAAAAATAAATCAATATGATTTATGTACGATTTGATGCATGAAACTCAAATATTGTCATTTTAGCCATTTGAAGGCCTGCCAGAAATGATATATGGGCTCTGGAGAGAAAGAAAAAACCCTACTTAACATGGAAGTGTTACATAGATATTTTCTGAAGGTTTTGGCAAATAGAACAAAAATTGTTTAAGTTAAAACCTGTACAGAACTACTTCTATATAGCAATTATGGGCAATTCAACGGTAGCACCCGTGGCATGATGGTCTACCTGTACCAGCCTAAAATAAAGGATAATTATCCAGTCTCCTTGGAATCCAAGTCCGAGTTGGTGGTAACACATGTGACATAAGATAACACACACGACACTGTCCGAAAATGTCAACAAAACCACTGAGAAAAAACATTCAAAACAATCTCAAACTACTATTTAAAGTTTAAAACAATGTCCCAAGGTATTTCAGAGATGGATATACAGTCTAAAAAACATTTAATAAATAGTTGCCATTCTATTTTTAACTGATTACCATCACTAATCAAACATATTTTACACAAACATTGCCTGGTTTATTGTAATATTTAAAGTTTTAAATCATCAAACGGGTTCTTTTAAAGAAATAGTGAAACAGTTGAAAGTCAGTATTTTAACACAAACAAGACCAGTTAGTTTAAGGGTGTTTAAGGATGAATTCTTCTTGGCTGGAATATCTAAACTGAAAATATTATCTGTTGTAGGGAAGACGACAGTAAATTTAAATCTCTCTTTTAACAGCACAACAATGTTTTGCGGATATCCTGACTAACCACCTCTAAACATGACATCTATCATTAAGGGAATTTTTCAAGCAATGAAAGTGATAGTTTGTTTTGTTTAATGACACCACTAGAGCACAATGATTTATTAATCACTGGCTACTGGGTATTAAACACTTTATAATTTTGAAATGTAATCTTAGTAGGAACGTGCTATATTTTTTCATTAGTAGCAAAGGATCTTTTATATTCACTTTCCCATAGACAGCAAAGCAAATACATTGTACCATGACTTTTGATATACCTGTTGTGGAGCATTAGATGGGACGGGAAGAAAAATCCAATTCGAGGATAGGTCCACAGTCCTGACATCTAGCTACAATAAGAGAACTAATGGCACTATAGATCTGAACAAAAACCAATACATTTTGTCCAGGATGTCACATGTGTTACCCATTAAGTCACATATGTTATCTTAGATGTCACATGTGCTACCATGGTTTGTGGGAAAAAGAGTTAATAATTTCTCTTGTGTAAAAAGCCTTTCAACAAAATTGCATGAAAAAACCCTTTTGTACTGTTAAAAGTAATACGTGACATTTGCACCACCATACCCAAAAAAAGCATGGTACTTGTATGCTTGAAATATGAAAATATAATGAAAAGCACTTTATACAATTTTGGAGACTAATATGAAGTGCATTGTCAAACACCACTAATTTGGTTTAATTGCAAATAAAAAAAATTTTATGATGTTGATGAGCTACAGTCTTTGCAATGTACAGGGTAGCCTATTTTTTGCCCACTAAAGATAATGTAAAGTATCTAAAATAGTGGGCAACAAGTTACATTATAAGAATTATGCAGCACAGTTTAGTTATCTGGGGTCTTCAGCTTTGCAAAATAACAATAAACCAAAATCATAAAGTATGTTTTAGATTTTTACCCTGAAGTTGATGTTCTTTTGGAATAAGCCAGACAACAAAACTATTAACATACCAATGACAACTTTTCACAATGGTTTATAATGCTGATTATTTTGGATGTGAACAGCATTGGTTTTACGGTGTTGAAAGTAACGTAACATAAAAAACTAAATCCTTGTACAATACATACGTTTTAATGGCCTGTCATAGGTTATCATTTGTTTGACCTACAAGTTAATGAATCTACCTTAAACCAGAGGTTAATTAATCCACATTAAGGCCTAAAATACATCGAAGCTGGGTCTGTGTCTGGCAAGCATGTCTGGTTTATTTTGATGTTTGTGTCTGTAGCTGTAACATGTTATTAATATATAATCATGAATTCATATCTTCAGATAAATTTACTTCAACAAACACAAAAAATAAGTATGAGAAATTAACACTGATTAATAAATTACCTTTCGTGTTGTTTATTAGAAAAATGAACGAGTAAGGTTCGAATATTTTGTAGCTGCCAGTATAGCACTGGAGCATGTCCTATGTAATCTGTTGCCAGATATGTAGTTGGCACCAGCACAGACGCAGTTTGTCACATTTGATGTAGTGCATTTCATTTTCGACAGGTACCATACTCGCTAGACCCAGATCTGGTGTGTTTTAGGCCTAACAGTCCAACTATCAAGATCTTTTGGACATGACCACACACAAGAGACAAAACAGTTAAACAAAACAATTTAAAAACCAATGCCTACTATTAATTTAAGACTGATACAGTTTGTGCAGATCAAAAACAACTTTAAACCATATAGTTGCGATATGTTGTTGAGACGGTTGCCTTTTAAATCACAACTAAAACAGTTAAAATGAGAAAGAAATAATACTTGTTAAGGATATTTATTTCAAATTTCTTTTAAAATAAAAATAAAACTGAAAGGTAAAACATTTAAAATGAAACCAACACATTTACTGTTATTAAAATATACTTGACTGTAGTACACACAGGCCTGACCCAAACACCTGCTGCATCTCTGCCACAATGCTCATCAAGGATTGGCCACTTGTCACTGGCAAGATAAACATCTATGTATGCACACTGGGAAGCATTTGTTTTCACCAATAACAAAAGGAACTATCAGGTATTTTTGATAAACAAGTAAGACAAGAAATATGTGACACACTCATCACTCTCTGTGAAGTACAACTGATTATCTTCATAGAAGTAATCACAGAAGAAAGTGAAAGAGAGAAAAAGAATTTAAATCATTAGTGTTGTGTTGCTGTAACCGTCCTCAAACATCTCCACACTGAATCACAGATATCAGACTTATTATTATTAATTATGAACCTGCCAGCAGCATTGTATCAGTTTATATTTCAGTCATATTAAAAAACAAATATAGTTGACCAAACCATATATTTGTTGCTTAAATCATAATTGGCTTGAGTGGGTCATATGAGATTCCTTGGCTTTCAACAACACTCCAAATATCTGCTGTATCAAACAAAGCGCACTGTTAAAAATGTATCTCACACACTCCGATTGTGTGATGTGTGAAAGCACTTGTTTTTGTGATGCCATTTCATTCATAGATAAAAACAAAGCAAATGTGAGCACTCTTCTTCTCTAAAATGTCTACATCTATTTACTGTACATAGCACCTTTATACCTTGTAAGTGATGGCAGTTTACAGTGATTTGTCTTACAGACATCCACTCAGGAGGTGTTCCACTTTCAGCTTTCTAACATCATCAACTGTAGTCAATAAAGCATCATACTGTATTATTTTAGCACACCAGCCAGTGGTGGCTGAAGGTACAAAACGTTGCTCGCCATCTAGTAAATGTTACAAGCAAACGACGACGTCTGCACATTCACCAGGTTTGTCACTCCATCAATCCAAGCAAGAGATCAGCAATCAGACAGTGAATAAGTTTTAAAGAGAAATCCTCTAGTGATGCATCGTCAATCACTAACAGCTCACATCCAGTTATGTGTAGTGTTTCCGTAATGCTCTGTTCAGTTTTACAACTTGTATAACACTCTAGTTATTGAAAACATTACCAGAAACTCCTCTTATTGCTAAATGTTCAGTCAATCGTTATTTCCTGTCACAGACACTATTTCCCTTTCTCAGGTCTTCTCACTTCTTAGTCCACACATCCTAACCATTCGATGGCAAGTGAGTTTATGAAATGCAGCCAGTCATAAAACAGTTCTCCTCCTGTGCAGGAAACCAGACTGTGGGGACTGGCCTCTTATCACAGTTTTGCAATGAAAAATTGCACCATTAAATATTATTACTGCCAACCATTAATCAAACAGCTGAGACTTGCTCTTGATCAACATCTGAAAATGAAATTAAAATAAAAATTAATCTGTATACTGCATACTGTATAAACCAAAAGGTATGTCACACCATTTTCAAACCTGCATACATAAATTCACATACAAAAAGAATCTTAAAACATACTTATGAAACGAAATAAGGGGACACATCAAACAGTGGACCAAATGTAATGTCTATATTTCATACCATGTTGTAATGTGGGATTGAATGTGTGTAGTGTTCAATGTACTGCCTATATGTTCCCAGTCAACTTCTGACTATATGAATTGATTTTTGATGCAGTCATTATTTCTTATTGTAACCTGTGATCCTTTATTTCTTTCCATCAGTATATCAAACAAAACATTAAACAAATTAATCTACATTATATATTTCATCTTTACAATGATTCACCTTCTCCTTCTTGAGGAATAAAATTGCCTTTTGGATAGTAGGCTTCATTTTGCTGTGAATGATCCATCTTCCACAGTTGTTTCTGTCGAGCCAGCTGGGCCATTTGAGTTGCTGCTTGATAATCTGGGAGAGGAGGTCTCGGATTCATGTAGCCAGATGGAGGAACATGACACAGGCCTGATAATAGAGCACAATCATGCTATAACATCTAGTTCACTGACTATTAAAAAAGAAATAAACTATCACACATGCAATATATAGTTTTTGAAAAACATAATTCAATAGTAAGGCAGAAAGCATCATTTGACAATTGTACAGATGATATTCTAAACGCAATATCAATCACTGACAAGAATAA
Source organism: Dracogyra subfuscus (assembly GCA_016106625.1). Taxonomy (NCBI): domain Eukaryota; kingdom Metazoa; phylum Mollusca; class Gastropoda; order Neomphalida; family Peltospiridae; genus Dracogyra; species Dracogyra subfuscus. The sequence goes on from JAECMU010127031.1 coordinate 6,938, forward strand.
CATGAGTATGGGTGAGGTATATAATATGCCCATCACATTAATGAATATGTTACTGTTATGAATTATGTTAATTTATTTGCAATGAGTTTGATGAACAGTTTTTGGACCATCCACTGATGATACTGTTTCCATTGGAGGTGATTTTCCTATGATGTTCAGAATATAGACAAATTATTTGATTTATTTGTATAATAGTGACCTAGTAATGGTCCGGACAAGAATTTACTGTTATTTGCAGTAGACCGTGAAAAGTAGGTTAGACAGGTGTATAAAATCACTGTATCACAAGGTCCAAAGGCATTGATGCTCAAAATTTTTGCCATGGCCTCCATAATAATACCTTTTAATGAAGACTCACTGGGTACTGTACAATAGATTCATTTAGTTTTTCTGACAAAGAAAACCCCATTAATGAGATCTATCATATGGTAGAATACCAACACAAATATTAATTAACATTATTGGGGACAAGATTTTTGCAATGTACTGCAAGTTCAAAAAGTTGCAAGAGTTTAGTTTAATCAGGCCCAAAGCTGTCAAGTAAGCCATATTAATTTAGAAAAACATTTTCAAAAAAAGTCAACTGTAAAATAAAACATGTTCATTATGGATTATGTTTTCACAAACGTAAACAAATTTTTACAACCTTGTTTGAAAAGAAAAAACATTAACAGAAAAATCCATGTATGGGCGATTATAAGAGACAACATACAATGTAAAGAGTAAAGTGAGTGGGGTACACAAATATTCTTACAGGGACACTACAGGATACACACACTACCCAAACATGCAAATGATACAATATGCCACAAGTGAATTTAAACATGCTAACATCTAACCCAATTTCTTATCGACAGTTCAATCATGATCCATAATTCAAATGAAAACTGACCATCTACATATTTTCATTTGATTCAAGTATGAATCGATGATGTTAAACAAATATTGAACTTATCCATAGCTGAGTGAGAATTTTTTTTACACAACATCATTTCAGTTCATACTTTCATTAAAAAAGAACAAATTTCAGTGAAATCTTGAATTGGGAATCATGGCTGAAGTGTTGACAAGAAATTCAGACTAAGGCCCACTTTCCATTAATTGGATTTCACGTGTGAGTTTATTGATACATGTACAAGGCATTTACAGATTATCTTTTCCATATACGTGATTCTGCACTCTGACAAAAAGTCAATCCAGCACTGTAACGTCATAACGTGAAGCATTTACTTTCAACTTAAAGTACACTCTGACAACGTAAATTTGTTTTATAGTAATCTGCTTGTGGAAACATGCACTATAAAACATGCAGAATCGCGTTAATGAAAAGCTGGCCTAAGTCTGTACAGACAACACCTCTGATTAGTTTACAGACAACATACATGCATAAACACTAATAATATAGTATAATATCGCATTTGTTTATCGGTCTTCTGTTTTAACCAAGATGTTTTATTTTTATTTTACTATGTCCATCATTTAATTTGATGGTGACATGTGTACAATCTGCAGTCTCCAATACATTTTGATTATTTAGTCATTTAGATCATCTACAATAACTGCATTATTCACCCCCCACCCCCACTCTTTTGTATCATTTATAAGCAGTCACTAATCTACAGGTAGGTCAATTTACCATTAAACTGAATGCCTTTTCCTCTCATTAGTTTAACAAATATAATTTAAAAATGACAATATTCTTGTTTCTCATATTAAGGAAACTAACCACTTAATATGTTATTAACAATGTTACAAGATAGGGAACTGAAATAATCTTATAAAATAAGAATCATATATTAAAATGTACATACATGTATACCGGTACATGTATACAGTTTATTTAGGTGCAAATATCACTATGTTTCATTGTTAACTATAAGGATTTATCACAAAATTTGGATTTATTATAGAATATATAAAATGGTATATTTTTGGAAATATTTAACCCTTTCAGACTACGAAACTGAAAATCACTGTTCAGACTACAGAACGGGAATTCCTGTTGTGTGTTTTCAGTTTGTATTTAACACCAAATCTGTCGCAGGTTGACATGCGCAATAGAGGCAGTGCTAACAACAACATCCTGTAGAAGTTTTACATGGTTTGCTGTGAGAATGTGCTCATTTATTTGAAAATTTTCAGCCTATTTGGTACAACTGTTAACTGCAATGACGACATCCATTTTCACGGAAAATGACTGCGATAGTGATGTTTTATTGGAATGTGAGAGTGATCATTCTGATGGAATTTCACTAGCTGATATACTGTCACGAAAAGATTGACGATGATATAGCAGTTTATTCATTTACACATTTTCATACAAATTTGATACGTTTTTATAACCAATGATTTTTCGAATATACCTGTATATATGTATAATAATGAGATACTTCTCATACATTTTTTTATTTTTATTTACAAATATGCTTGAACCAGTCTTCTACTATGAATAATAAGTTATCATCAAATAATCAATGTAAATTTAACTGTCAAATATATCAATTCCTGGGGCACTTTGAAGACAAGGGTTAACGAGTCTTAAAGGGTTAATGCTGAAAATGGGCTATTGGTTTCTGTAAATGCTATTAACTTCAGTCAATAAATGTGCAAACCTAAATATTTAAGCTAAACAATTAATAAAATTGTACAAGTAATCCAGTTAGTACTGTTAGTAAAAATCAGTTGTATTTACGCAGGTACATGTATTTTCTTATCATACCTATAAAGAAAACGAACAAATGGTAGACTGGATTTTTCAAAATTCTATAAGTGATGAATTGTAATAATATTGTAAAGTTGTACTTTAGCATTGATTAAGCCACATTTTGTATATTAAGACCTTATTGTCATGGGTTTACAAGATGGATGTCTTGAAAGCATTCTCTTGCATGATATAACTACGGCCAGAAGCAGCTATTCTATATATACCTTTTAATAATAAAATGCATGTTACATATTGACCTTTCTTCTAAGTGGTTAAGTTAGAACTATATTTCTCGTGAAATACATTAATCTACAACCCTCCCCCCAACATCCCTGCATCCCCCCTCCCACACATTCCTACACTGCTGATGCCAAGCATGCTCACCTGTTGGAGCGGACATTGATGCGTTTTGCATGACCGCGTGATAAGACGGCAGACAAGGCCGCCCGCGGACCAGCGACAGGGACGAGTTATGATGCTGGAAGCTATTGTGTACTGTTGGAAGAAACATCGACATCTTCGCTTTATAAGCTGTGTCAAGAGACGAAGACATTTTAACACGTTCACATTATTTCTATTTCTTTTATCTTTTGGCTAAGGATGGTAGATGATCCAACTGCTGTTTGTTTGTAAAGTTTCTCTAAATATAGGGATTTGAAATAATTATCATTAGAAAAAACTATGTAAATTTTATACTTTGAGAGTGATGTCAGAATGAAGATATAATTAAATGGATCTTCCTACAAGATATCAGACCAAGTATTGAGGATCTGATGTGTGTAATGCAGTTGACCCACATGTAATAATGGTATACAGATTCACTGAAATGTTGAATATATAACATATTCAATACAATAATTTATAAAAGAAAAAACATAATAGACCAAAAATGTTAAATAAAGCAAGATAAAATAAAAATAAAATGATTAAATTAAAGTTAGTGAATCTCCATAAACTGAATTGTCACTGTGCTAAGTAGTGTGATCAGTGACAGTGTCCGAGTGATTTACCAGGTATCCGAGAGTTAACCAGAGTTATCTGCAGCTGTCAGTTATGCTTGAGCAGTAACACATCAAATGTCTGTAGTGGTATGTTTCAGCATCACAGCTTACATGATACAAAACCCTCCAGTGTTAGTTAAAACTACAATACATGCAATCCTATACACTATCCATTCCAAGACATGATGACATTTAACATGGGGAGTACTAATACCATGGCACAGAGTACAAACACATTTACAAACCAACAACAGAGACAGTATGGAAGATGTACACATAGTACAACATTAAACAGAGGCGGATCCAGGGGTTGGGTGGGTGTGGACCAGGGCATGCACACTCCCTAAATATATTCAAATACTCTTCTTTTAAAAAAAATGTTTTATTGGGTTATCTTTTTCACAAGTCGAACTATGTGCCCTTTTCCCCTCCCTACCCCACCCCAATATTTTCTGGATCAGCCCCTGTTAAAACAATGAAAAAGGGATATTGTACAGAATTAATTCAGTTTCTTGGGAGCAATTCATTTAGTATATCATGTTACACATTTCACTTCGACTGATGACCACATTAGACCACAAACAATTGCATTTACAAATGTGGATTGATTAAAACAATAATTAAAAAATAACAAAAATATTATAAATTAAAAGCAAATGTTTAATTCTTATCATTAAACTGTTATTATTTCAACAAATCCATTGTGGTTAATGGTTGTCAAATGACAACTAAACGATGGCTATTCAGTCCATTAAACCTTTCATCTTTATTAATATGGAACATGAAGGAAGACTACATTGGCCAGTGAGTTTTGTAGCCATTAGAAATGTTTCTATCAAAATTGGTAAGATATCAGCATTAAATGGACAGGTCATCAACCATGTTAATAAGAAAATAAAGTTAAATTTTAAATCTCACTGACTTGGGACATAAACTGATATGAGATGGAAGCTTGTTTGCCTGTCTGTATGTAGTCAGTTTGACTAGAGGCGTTGTGTGAGAATTACCTGCTTGTAGCCCAGTCTTCCTCAGTTCAGGCGGTGAGTTGTACGAACCCACAGAGCTGCTGCTCTGGCTGTCAAAGCAGTGACTGGAATCGGTCTCGGAGGAACTCTGCTGCTGGTAACTCTTAACGCTGCATGTTGGACTGGCCGAATCCGTCGATCCCATAGAAGCTGTGTCAATAACAATATGGTTAACAAACAAACAACAAATATCTAGTTTATAAATAAAAACACAATGTTATTATTAAGCTCTGTTCCCTAGTTATTTTATGTCTGGTGGGTCTGCCACATAATAATGGTTTCATATTTTAAGTAAAATTTAATTCTGTAGGTAGTGGGTTTATAACACTCTCTCTGGCCCCTCCACATTATCAATTCTGGAACAGGCCAATCAGCAGTGTTAGGATTAATAATTTACCGTATATTGCCATGTATTAGCCAACTCCTTGTATACGCTGACCTCTTAGTTTGACCCTAAATATCAAGTACAAAATCATCGGCCTCGTGTATAAGCCAAAGTCATCTTTTGTCCAGTTGTACATTGTATTGATTTCAATAATACTGTCAACAAATAGCCTTGTACTTTTCTTTGTTTTTGTTGTATTTTTCCCCCTTTAATTATTACAGACACAGTAATTGTTATGTAAATGCTAAAGTTTTCCATGCTGTGCAAAAATAATAATATAGCACTGATAAATCATAACTAGAAAATAAAAAATTCAAGCTGTAATAATATATCACTGCACATAAGTACTTTAATTATTCACTGGACAGCAAATAATAAACTCATTAAGGCATGTTTAATCCCTGTTTTTCCCACACAGAGAAAACAAATTCTACGATCCATGGCTGTTGTTTACACCGGTGCAGGTGAAAAAATCTTACAAAAGACTCAAAAAAAGAGCTCACAAAATTATATAAACAGGTGTAAAAAAAAAGACGGCCAACAGCTGGAAAGAACAAGTTTTTACCATTAAAATTACAGTAAAACAAGTAATTTTTATTATTACTGATCAAACTATTAATGCATTCAAGAACAAAAAAATACATAATATTGCATGATGGGGGATTTTATTTATACTGTGCATAAATTATTGTTACATAAGCTGCGAAGGCTGTAAAGGCCTGATCAAGTTTGTAAGTAGGGTCGCGAGTGTTTTCAATTGGAATTTTATGAACCAATTTGTTACCTCCATGTATAAGCCGACTCTTCTTTTTGAAAGTATTTCTAGACTTCAAAAGTCGGCTAATACACGGTAATATATGGTAATGCTCTAAATATTGAGTCATTTAACTTTAGTAAAACAGTCTTTCTTTTTGGCAAACAGATAAGAAGCAGCCTTCTATAAATTCAGATTATCTTGGGACAGCAAATTAGTAATGGTAATAACAAAGTAATACCAAATAATAATAAAAAATTCCATTGGAGATCAATTTTGTGACCGTTTTTTGTGGTGACATTTCTGACTTCCGTTGCTGATTTTAAGGACTGAATAAATACTAATCTGCTCATATCTTAAATGTAATACAACCTCTATCTCTGTACTGTCTCTGTAATATATCTATATACATAATGCAAACCAACCCTCAAACTACACAAAGAAACAAACACAATGCCTTACAAAACATTGCAACATTAGTTGAGAGATTGAAAATGAATGACAGAGTAAAAGTATAAAGTCAACATTCACAAAGCCACACAAAAGCCACACACAGAAAGCAACCATAACATGCATCCCCATGCCTGCAGTGGTCTAGGCTTTCCCCTGTCTCATGTTTACAAATGTCACAGAAAAAAGGTTTTACATAACATTGTTTAAATAGTTCTTTTTTGATGAATAAGCAGAAATTGAACATATCAAATCTCATCAACAATATATGTATGTACAAATTGTATTTAATACATAGTATTAAAATGGAGAGCTGAATTCAAGATGACAAAACAGCTGTTACAGCAAATTATTCTCATATCTATTACAAATGGATTATGAAGAAACCCAACCCTTTTTAAAGACTGTACATCAGAAGTAAGACAAGTGTTGATCAACATAAAGACATGGGGAAAGCCTGATACATTCCGGCGCTCCTTACCCGTTCGAATGGGCTTGTATGTATGCATGTTACTAAGGCTGATCACAGACGAGCTCTCGGGTGACAGGTGAACCATGTGATGTGGTCTAGCCCCATGGCGGGGGGAAGTCTGGCCCCGTCGACCCGAAATGGGGCTAGTTACAGGAGGAACGGGTATTTTAGGGTTATGAGGACGAACTTTGTCCGTCAAAGCCATGATCTTGCGAACAGCTCCTGGTGACTCGGAACCTGGCAGTAGAAGATCGGTTCATGAGCAGTGTGATCTAACGACCAACAACTTCATGAATCTGTAGATTTTGTCATACAACATTCAAACCCATAATCATATATGTGTGTTGGATAGGTCTAGTCTAATAGGATGCATACATCTACAACTCAGTGAAAACTTCTGAACAGTTTGATAACAAGTATTAACTTATATATACACATATAAATATTTATATTAATGTAAGTAAATGATCATGTATCTGAAATTTATTTGATAACAATTATGAAGACTACAAACCTATAGTTGATTATTATTGTTGTATGTACCAACATATTAATTTCTTCAATTAATTTTATTTTGAATTTTATTTTGATGTTCCTAAATACAGATAACTGTTTACTGACACACTATGCCACATTTCTGACAAAGTATCAGGATGTGGTGAGTGCTGGGTGTGGATGTTGAACATGCTATCTGTATTTCAGTACTAGATACAACAGTGAACAGAGCTCCAGCTATGTAAACATGATGAACAACAATCTGTAACTTAGGGAGTGCATGTTTTCAACTTGACAATATAACCTGACATGACCATATTACAAATAAAATACAGGTGCAAATGTATTATTGCTTGTGATGTAAACTACAACGATATATTTTGGACATGAGCCAACGAGTACAGAATGCACAAACCAACCAAATTATTCACTATGACATCAAGCCACCATGTTTTCTTCCTTATGTTGGTACCAGATAGAATATACAGCAATACAAGCTTGGTAATCCCCCATCAACATTGGTAGGTTACTAGGGCAACCATGCAGCAGTTATTTAGATACAATATACATAAATAAACCATTCAACAATCAACAGGAAAACTTAAAAACTAATACAAGAATAGATTTCATATTTCATATTAAAAGTAAAGATGCACTGAAAATAATCATGCTTTGGGACAAAAGCATTCTTCTGAAACACATTATTTTACAGAAAAATTAGACATAGTCACATAGTATTAAATTGAGATCAGTAAACAGATTTAATTAATGAGAACAATCAAATAAAACCACAATGGATGCTCTTTTTTCTACAGAAGTAAGGCAATATAAAACTAGTATGAATTGCTTGTAAAGGTTTAACACGACAGAAGTGGTTATAGGTACAGTTATCTAACAGAACATGTTTTACCAAACTTGGGCCCGGACTGCAGCAGTTTATTCTCATCTATTTTGTGACTGGGTGATCCCATGTTTACGTTTGGTGATGGGTCTCGGCGACGAGCTACAAGGTAAAGAGTGATGTATTAACCAATACAGTTGAAAACATAATGCATTTTGAGGTCACCTTCGAACACTCATTCAACAGTAAATTCACTGATGTCTTGCTGTATATTTCAAACACATTAGTATTTGTGCTGGAGTATTAATCTATCATACATAGTAGCAAACTGAAATTAATGGCTGGTTG